>SNQJ01S0054028.1:7869-49417 GCA_010110895.2 Picea sitchensis
GGAGAAACATCACACAATACCTCGTCTTTGAAGGGCTTGATGTCGTACGACAATCGACACTGTTGGCTGACGCGGAGATCGCTTCCTTGGTAGAGCCATCCAATGGTGTAAGGTTGTGGGTGTGGTGTTGTTGGTAGGGCCAGCTGATTGACAACCTCTGTTGAGATGAGGTTCTTCTGGCTACTGGTATCCATGATGAAGTGCAGTGGGGTGCCTTTTACCCACATCTTTGAATGGAAGAGGTGTTCTCCTTCTTCTGGCTTGTCTGGTTCACCAGGCTGGAGCTTGGTGGTAGAAACGGGAGCACTGGGTTCCACGTCAATGATTTGTCTTCCCCTTTTTGGTTCTAGCTCAGAGTCTGCATCCACATCTAATTCAGAGGATTTCACTTCAGCCACCAGTGACTTCTTTGAGTAGCAGTCAACAGTGTTATGCCAAGGGATCTTATGGAAGTCACACCACTTTCTGATATCTTTCTTTGTCTTTCTGGTGTCCTTCTTTTCTTACGGCTTGGACTAGTTGTCCTGATTCTATCCATATTTTCTTTTTCCTTTTCTCTATGGGTTAGGGCCGCCCTTTCCTGGATTTTTTTGTGAGGGGTTCCCAGGCCCAAATTGTCGCATCTTTTGTTTGAGCTTCTCCTCGATTTTGACGGCATATCGACAGGTTGCGCCCAAGGACGAGATGTCCAAAAATTCCATTTCGGTCTAGATGTATCTATGCAGAGTATCGAGATACTTGAGCACCATATTTTGCTCTAAATATTTGATACCCAACTTGGTGTGCAAGGTATGAAAGATATTCATGAAATCTGGCACTGCTTGGTCTCTTTCTTGCCACAATGTGGTCCATTTGGCATACAAATCGTCCTAACTTCTGACAGGGTAGTATTGTTCCTTAATAGAATCCCTGGAGGAATCCCTAGTGGCTATGACTATAAACAAAGAGGGTCCCTCTATTTCCTTTTTCTCACATAAAGTTTCCTACCAATCTTTGACATAGGGAACAACTTTGAGGAGTGCAAAAGTAATCTTTTCTCTATTCGAAAAGTTATGGACAGAAAAATGCCCTTCTAGTAGATTCAACCACTTGTCTATAGAATCTGTGTCTATCTAACCTTCAAATATAGGAATATCAAAGTTTCTTTATACCTTGAAGGGGGTGGTGCCTCCACTTGACGAATATGCATCCCCTATTGGTAGTCGTCGAAGGATTTGCGCGAAACTATCCATCATCTCATTCCTTTGTTGCATGAGGGATTCCTCAATCAACAGTTTGAAAGGATCTCTTGTCTCGTCATCTTTATTTTCTCCTGCCATGAGAGGTCGCTTGGGTGTGCGAGAGCTTTTTTCCTCAAGAGAAGCAAGCTCAAGACCCAACTCTTTGTACTCCGACCTCGTTGGGGACATGCATTAAGACAACAAGGAGCAAACCACTCTGATACCACTGATACAGAATTTATGAGTAAAATGAAATGAATACAAATTATTAATAGGTGTTTAACAGAAAATAATAGAGATACAGTAAAACTGGTTTTCTATTCAATAAGGAAATAAGCTAAAACTGTAAAATGCAGTGGAAACAAGCTTGCTAGAATGGTGGTGGCTTATCTCTAAGAAGAGATGCGACGGCTATGCTCATTCGCAAGAAGATGATTACAATGAGGCTCTGAAGGAATTTTTACAATAAACAGGAATTCCCAAAACCCTATACATCCAAAAACCTAACCCTAGGAGATGAAGCGCCAAAAGTCATGTGGGCCCCGTTTGGGTAAGTTAGTACATCAACTTCTCGGGGTCGTAACTTTTGCATACGATCTCTGTTTTAGGCGTATGATAGCCCATAGGAAAGGTATCATCGAGGATATTTATTTTGGGGGCTCAATCATGCTTTTGGCTATCATTGAGAAGCTCGATCCTGAAAAACCTTCATTTAGGCCCTCAAAATGGCCCCAGAAGTTAAAACTACTAAAAATAGTAAATTGCCAAAATTGTCAGAAAATTGTTTTGAGCCAGTTGGAAGAGGTGGGTGGCCACTAATATCCACCTAGATCATACCGTTATGGTAAACCCATGATTTTACCATGCCCCTGTGTCATAGCTCATAGCTCGGTGAGTTAGGAGGGCACTTCATTCAGGCCAATAGTCTAAGGGACTTTGAACCGTACTCGATTCCTTATCCAGAAACCCAACTAAGAGTAGGGATAAGTGTCCAAGAATCATCCAAAGGTTCATGTGACTTAAGTCTAGGAACCCTCTACAAGAAGGAGTTATCCTTCGAAGGTTTTTGGAACCGCAGAAGCTCGAACCTCTAAGAGGTTGAATTTTGTTGCCAAAGTTCATAAAGGATAGCGAGTTCAAATATCTAAAGGGAATAAACTTTCGTTTGGAAAACAAATGGATGAGATCCTTCTAGAAGGATCCAAGTTTTGTCATGACAATTAGATTTGAAGAGGGAGCACAAGTGTTAATGCCTTGACTCCTTCAGTCTCTGCAAGTAGCGATGAAACGTGGACCGTAGATCCAAGGATCTATCGGGGGCTTCCTTGACCATCAATCTGACGCGNAGGACTGAGAAGGAGTGGACTTATTCCAAGTCCCGAAGCTCAGGAGGAAAGTGCACGAGGCTTAACCCTTGTGTATGCAGGAGAGTGGACTCGTCAAGTCCTGAAAGTTCTGAAATAATCAGAACCATCCATCATCATAGGACACGTGGAGAGAGATCAATGTTTCATTGACTCGCTACTAAAAAGAGTCAAAGGGGAGAGTTTTATGAACTCGTGAGGCCCGAGCTCCTGATTTGATCTGAGCCGTCAGATCACAAGAGATCTGTGACTGTTGATCTGGGCGAGGGGATATCGGGAGTTCAGGGATCGAGCTTTAGAAAGGCAGGCGTTGGGTTGCACTCCAACTTCGTGAAACGAGAAGTCCCGATGAGCTCGGAGAATAAGCCCCAGGTCATGGCAAATGATCATATGGGAGGAAGATTTAGGGAGGAGCTACTGGATATTAGGATTTCAGAGAATGGAGAGTCAGAACTGGCTCACGTTCATTATCCCGATACACGAAATCGTGACACGATCATAGTCATCAATCGAGGGGGGTAGTACAGGACCGTAGATCTGGTCCTTGGAGAGAAACCAGAGATTGGGGACTCGGGAAATAGGAGTCAGGATTGGCTCACATGCAGAAGTCCTAAAGTCTCGAAATGCGAAGCACCTTTTTTTTAGGCATGCGGCCACAACCTGCGGTCACCTAGGTGAAGCTCGCGCCTTGTGCATGTTCACGTTAGTGGGGTTTCAATAGGTCCTGTGGATCAAATAACAGGATTCCAATAGGGAATCTAAGAGCTAATCCAGCTTGTGAACGAGAAATTTTATTTAGTTCTCGCCCCATCATGGGGATGTTACAATGCGCATTCAAAAAAGTGTAAAAGGGGGGAGAGGATTCATCTTTGTCTTCTATTAGTGGTCCCAATATAACTACAAGTTTCTCATCCTGCAAGTTAACTAAGTCTGTTGAAGGGGAATAGTATTCGGGATGCAACGTTTTTTAGATAGATTTCTTAAAATCATAATTTTTCACCAATTCTAGGAGTGGGACAGGAATCTTGATTTTCTAGATTTCATTCTCAAAATTAAAACATGTTTGGGATTTTTGAATTTCCTTTGTCTCTTGAACATGAGCCTTGATAATGGGTTGATTTTTTGTTCTCCTATTTCTTTATTTAGTGAAGCCACTACCTTGGGAGGGGTATCTGATTTGTTAGGCTGAGTATATGTACTTGGTTTTCCCTCCTTTTGTTTTGACCTCAAATTATACCTTTTTTTAGATTCATTGACTTTTTCTCCTTTACTTAACTCATTCAACTTATTGCACATTAAAGAATCTTCATAAGCAGTCTAGGTTAAATGAGGGGAAGCAACTGTATCTCCTAAACAATGAATTTCTTGGTATTCTTCCTCATTATTTCATTTTTCATCATCAACCAAACTATTCTGTAGAGGAGTTTGAACCTTCTGATCTTCTGTATTTCTCTAATCTCTTTGCAGAATTTGAGTTGTATTATTCGACCTTCTTAAATTATTTATGTTTCCAAAATCCCGAGGATTTCTAATTGTTTGTCTCCCTTCAAGTTTTAATCTTTCCATCTCTGTAGATAATGAATTAACCAACTTATTCAATTCATCAAATTGGGGATTAATTGTTGAAGTATCTAAATATGAGGCTTCTACTTTTTGTTATCTTCTATCTCTATCAGATTTTCCCCTCAACTTATCTGCTGCCAATATATTTGATTTAACTTCTTGTGCAACATCTTGCATATGGGCCAATATCGTAGACCTTCTTTCTCTCAGCAAAAGACAAAATTTTGGGTCAAAATAACTTGCATGAGTTATTCTAGCAGAAGTTTCAATGGGTTTAATCTCAGTAGGAATTTTGTTGTACATCTTGTTAAATATTTTTGAAAAATATGACACTGATTCGCCCTCTTTCCTTTTAAGAGCCCCAAATTATGTAATGTAATATAAGAAGTCTTTTTTGTCACCCCAATGTCTTAAAAATGGATCATCCATGGCTTCAATTAAATCTATTGATCCAAGAGATAAACTTATAAACCACTTCCTAGCTTCTCCATCTAGACTTTTCACAAAGACTCTCATCCAGACATGTTCATTTTAAATATTCAAATTATCTGCATAATTGTAAAATGTAGTAAGATATGCTTCTATAGTGATATATGTTTATCCAGTGAATTTAGGCATGTACTTAAGGTAATATCCTACTGGAAGAGCATTCATGGGATGAGGAAGCACTAATGATGCATACCTAGCAGCCACAATGGCATCCATTCTATTCTGAGGAGAATTAATTCCTACCATTTGATTTTGAAAATGAGGACTATGACTTTTAGGAGAAGTAGAAGGTGACTTAACAGCTGAAAATGCAATATGTATAACATGAGGTTTTGAAAAAGGAGGAGTATAAGGTGGAGAAGATTCAGATTTAACAGAAGTTGGCTGGGACTTGGGTAGAGCTGGGGGGATTTCAATAGAAACTAATATGTATAACATGAGGTTTTGAAAAAGGAGGAGTATAAGGTGGAGAAGATTCAGATTTAGCAGAAGTTGGATGGGACTTGGGTAGAGCTGGGGGGATTTCAATAGAAACTGAGGTTCCTTCTTCTTTAGTTACAAGAAATTTAAAAGAATGGGGAGAAGGAGAACCTAAGAAAGGGAAATCTTCCAAAATTTCATGTCTAAACCACTTTACAATTTCAGGAGATGCTAGAAAATCAAAGATTTCCAAGTTTTCTTCTTTCAAGTCAGGGGAAAAAGTTGTGTATTATACAAGAAACTCTTCTAGTTTTAATTTACAGGAGTTTCAGTTGTAGTTAAATGAGAAACATGAGAAACAACAACTGGTGTATGGAAAACAGAGTCAGGTAGGTCTCTAGAAATACCTGAGAATTTAGAAGAGGAAGCTCCTTGCAAACTTTTTCCCTTCCTTATGATTTTTTTTCTGGATCAGGTTCAGGTGTAGCCAAAGGTGACTATGGGTTATCCCTCATGTGCCTTCTCTTGGGAGACACAAATTAACTTTGGAGTCGCCAGTTGCACTATGTAGTCATTTTTTTTACTGATTTTTGTACACCAACAAAATCAGTAGTATCCTTGTCGTATAACCCAGGGAAAAAATCTTCAATTTGTTCCCTGACAACGACGCCAAAACTGTTAGCACTAGAAGTCACACCTAGACTATTGTATATGTAATCCTAATACCCATCATAATTGTGAATAATAATTGTTTTAAAAGTGTGGAAAATGGGTGTGAAACTCGGTTTATGATGTCAATCACAAAACCCTCCATGAAATACACACCAGCAAGCAAGGCTTTGAATAGCTTCAAATAAGTCTTTAGAGATATAAATGGAAGATAAAAGACTTAGAAAGAAAGGTGAAATATATGTATCAGTTCACATCAAGTAATTCTGGAACACATATGGAATAAATCTCATTGAATAAGAACTTCTTAATCAAAAGAGAAAACACTTTGATAAACTTGCATAAATTACCAACAATAAATCATTTATTGTAATAAGAAAGCAAGCATCATGATAAATCCTTCAAAAACAACTAACATCAAAGTGAGATAGAACAGAAGTGACAGTAGGAAAGTAACTGATATTTCACTATTGAATATTCTTGAGTCTGGTACATACATCAGGAAATTGTGTTACAGTTTGAAACTAAAGATAAGAGCTTCATTGTCTAACCATTTGAAGTCCCTATCTAGTTGCAATGCATGTTAAATAACAAAATATCCAAACAAATATGTTTACAATTCATCGCCTGACTTCCTCATAGGATTCTATGCCTAAGAAAGGCGTGGCACCAGGTGTACAACAAGAATGTAAACATAATGCTATTTTCCAGGAAGATGTTGCCAATGTTTAGAACAACCATTAACAACTTAATGATGTGTTTTTACTACAAGAATCTCCTTGAGGCAGGTGGCCTTCAGATGTGCAACTAATCTCCTAAATGTTTATCCGAGATCAACCTGACACCTGGAAATCCCTTTCAGCTTCAAACTCTTCATAACTCCAAGTCTTCAGCACTTGCACTATTGATTGTCCTAAAACACCTAGTTCACAGCGCCAGTGAGTCCACGTGCTGCAAACTTTCCTGTAGGTGCATGTTTACCTCCAAAAAGGATTCCAACCTTTAAAACTTGCACAAGAAGTGGGAAAACGCTTTCATAGGCTTCTACAAACTTCTTGCAACATGAAGTAACCTTGGAGAAATAATATGAACATGTTAACTTCATCTCAAGACCCAAAATCATTGCTCAGGTTATAATTGTATGCAAAACATTAACCATGCCAAAAATGATGTTGATGTGAAATAGTATCATGTATTCATCTTTTTCTGATACTCCTTCTAGTAGCCACCTTAGACAATATATTGAGATTCCTTTTTGCTACCTGCTCTTTGAAGGGTTGCAACTATGATTTCAAGTTCCTGATCTTGGCTTGGTAGACTCTCTTTTGTTTATACACATTCTTGTGTTTCATATGAAGGGGTAAAGACCTCTTATCCATGTATATTTCTTTATCAATAGTCTCCTCATATAGGTCTAACATATCCTTTATCTTGATTTGGGCCTCCAAATTTTCCTTCTTCAATTTGTCATTTTTAGTTCTTGTATTCTTAAGTTGCCTCCTGAGGAGGAGTGTTGATATCAAAAATCTCTATGGGATTCTTGGAAGGCTAAGATTTATCTATTTGTTGAGTTGAGGCTTCCGCTGCACCATCTTCCATAGGAACATGTTGTTTATCTGCTGAGCTGGTGAAAGGTCTTCTCGATTTGACTGTTTCTGTGGCAACAAGTGGGGAAAAGATAAGTATTTTACCCTTCAAACTCCTTGATTTTCTTTATGATATCTCCATAGGTGTAGGTTCTGCCACATGAGAAATTTATCTGTTAGGAGGTTGTGAGGGACCACCTTCAACTATTTTATCAGTAACTTGAAAGTATATATCACTCCTGGTCATATTCCTCTTTTTTCTTGAAACTGAAGGCATAGTCTTCTCAATGGGGGTAGGTGTTAATCTTTTGGACTGTGTTGTGTGAGAAATATCTGACTGAAAACCTGATGTAGCTAGGAAAACCTCCCAATCATTGTTGGTATTCTTCAACTCTTCCAGTACTAGCATCTTGATTAAACCAAAGTGAAAAAAATTGGTATCCACTTGCTTGGACTTAGCCTAGACCCTAGCTAACATCTTTATAATACTCCTGAAAAGATAAAAGGGAAGGTTCATGGACTCTTCGTAGTGAAGTGTAGTAATAATCTGATATGGTATTGATATACCATATTGAACCTTCCTTCACACGTGAAGTACCTTTGAATGACCATGATCAACTGGTCAAAATACTCCAGCATGTGACTTCTTGTCACTCCCTTGGATAGGTTTTCCCCTTGATATTCGGGTTTTAGGAATTCCTTGGAGAAAGAAGAGTTCAAAGACATGGATTTAAACCACTTCTCACCACAATCGGGTATATCTAAGGCTACAGACATATATTGCTCGGAGACTTCAAATTCCATCACCCCCACCTTAGTCTTTTTCCCACTTAAGTTGAGTGCAAACTGTTTAGCTACCTCAGGATGTCCTCTTTGCATTTTCTCACAAATATTTAGGCATCCCACCCTCTAGAAAGCTTCCTTGAAAAATGGTTCAGAATTGATGAGTTGCTTGTCATCTGGTTCAGCTCTCACAATATCTCCCCCTTTGTGGATCTTATTGCCTTGTTGACTGTCCATAATGACTATTTTGAAAGCCTCATGTACCCTCTTATGACTGTTTGTTATGAGATATGTAATAAAAACAAGAAATTTAGGGTTTTTTTTACAAAGCTGGCACAAATTAGGGTTTACTTAACTGAATAATTTATGCACAACAATAGTGTGTGGATGAAAAGGCTACAAGTAGGAAGTGAGAAAAGAGAAAAAAAAATTCAACTGGATGAAACTGCAGAAAAGAATAAATTGAAGCAAATCTGTGTAAAATAGAGGGTTTGCAGTGCACTGGTTAAGTTTGCAGCGCCAGTTGAACTAGGTTTTTATGAAAAGATTGCAAGACTTCGCATGTATGAGGATAAAAAAGAGTTTAAAATGTTAAAACCTCATATTGAGATGAATCTCAACTGAGGAGGGTTTGACCTATTAGGAAACAGAGGGTTCACAATACTAGTTTCGCAACACATAGTCAGCAGCACACAATTTGCAGCACAAAGTTGTAATGGACAGTTTACAGTGGATAATGTTGTTGTTTTCAATAGGAAACTGTAAGATGCTCCTTTGGTATAATAATATTGAAAATGGCCATGTTTTAGGATACCAAAGCTATGGGTTTTAATGGTGCAAAGAGTTGGCAGCGCATAAAACATTTAACAGTTTGCAGTGCAGGAAAAATATATAACAGTTTGCAGTTCAATCAACCCTCAAGTAGTATGCAATCACCAAAGATGTACCTGGTGTATATGGAACTTAAGCTGGTGTCTCATGAACTAGACTAGGACTTAGTTGGATTCATCCAATCCTCTTCATCTGCTACAACTAGTTTGCAGTGCCAATTTTCAAACTATGGCAGCGTTCTTCATTCAAAACTATTAAACTTGCTCCTTGAAACCATCATGAAAAACATAATGCATTGAATGCACTGAAAATGATGAGATATCCCTTGACACGTTTTCAAAGTACAATGATGAGAAATTAGTGCATAAGGTACTTCTTAATACACTACGAACTTTCAGGTGAGTTTGCAGCAAGTAGATTTGACACTTGAATTAACCCTCAAACAGTTGAGAATGACATAATGGAACCTTTTGTACATACCTTTGAGACAAGACATATGATGATCATAAGTTTAATACCAAGAGTGTGACCCATGCTGACCCTTATTTCTTTCATGGTGATGAACAATATCATGACACCAAGGCTCTTACAAAGACTAAAATCAAAACCATGCTCATGGAAGAATCAAACATGATTTATGACATGAGATATAACTCAAAACCTAAAAATTTAAAGACCCTATGACTCAAACCTAGAAAATTAAAAAAAAAATTACCCCTACACATCCTATGTGCTAACAGTTATAACATTGAAAGGAAGGGAAACGACGTATGAGCATAGATGAATACTAAGAGGAATATGAAGTTCATGATGTCCTAGATGAACCTTGTGTTCACACTACGTTTTTACTAGTAGAGGGATGGGATTTTTCATAAGAGTGAGTTCCCCCAGGAATGGTGGAACTTTTAGGAGCATGGTTGCTCCCAATACTAGACATTCCCCCGAGGAAATTTCCCCTAGGGGTAGGTGTATACCCTAACAAAAATGTGTTCTAAAAACTAGTCCAAGAGAAGAATCCCCCAGGACTGGAGATATTAATAAAGGGAAAGCCTTTCCATTGTGAAAAGTTTCCACCAAGAGACATTCCCCTAGGGAAATGTGTGCTAACCCATATGTTGAGTCCACAACAAACCCATTATTAACTTTTCTTTTATAAGCGAAAGGAAAAGGGCCCCTACTAAAATTTCAATCCTAATGCCTAATCCTTTGCTTGAGCCTAATGTTAATTCTTTGTCTATATTGAGGGAGTTGGGGGTTTGTTCTTGATTGATGGTTTTCTTGAATGTTTGTTTTTTTTTTTTTTTATATGAATGGATAACTTAAATCATGCATCCTCTTGATTGCATGTAGTGCCTAATGCATTTGTATTTATGCTCTTGTATGTTGATATTACTCTTCAGTTTTGAACTCTTAACTTGAATTGCAACCTCATTAATACTTCCTTTGAGTTTGATTCTTGGTACATGCATCCTTTAAGACACTCATCTATAGTATCTAAGATCATGAATGATTTTATCTAAACAATTCCAACACTCATTCATAAGTTTGTTGAATGCAGGGAATGTAATGTTTATGTCGTATTGGAAAATGTCTTCTTAATTGCATAATTGATCTCATCTTTTATGTGGTTTCAGTAGCAGGTTCACAAGGTCACTTCCTTTACATGACCACTTCAGCCTCGAGATGCATGTCAACAATCCCTTGATCTTCTTCCTCTTTCCTAGAATTTTTTCTATGTAGATATTATCTATCATTTCAAGCCAACAATCAACATTATGAACTAATCATTGTCTTGCCCAAACCTCAATTGGATTTTTTTTGTCACCATTACATTGATGAGGCCAGAACCTTGGTCCTTATAAGGATATCCCTCATCAAGAAGTGGATTCACCTTTTATTATTGTTTCCTTAAGGTATGATCCTCGCAAGGCTATCGAATCCACCTTTCCTACAATCCCATCTTGAGATCTCATCATATTTACCTCTATCGGGAATCCATGTTTGGAGTGTTGAGTGTGTATTTGTGTTAGGACTGATTAAAATCTTGAAGTCTGAGATCCTATAAAGCTTCCCTCATCGGGTTTCTCTCATCAGGATGGCCGAGTGAAGTCCCATGTGATATTCCTTAGGCCTATGACCATTTTTTCAGTTAATTCCTAGTTAATTTGATAAGAAACTGAAGATTTGTACATTTAATTATCAATCCTAGGTCATATCCCACTTACGAATTGGAATGCAATGTATATAAAAGTGTAGTTTTGTAATTGATATTTATTTGTAGTACTTTTAATGTCACAAATCAATATTTTAAGATGCTTTATTAAGTCACCAATATACACTACTTCTTGAATTGTGGGAAATAAATGTCACACTTGCAGGAAAAGAAAATCACACTTGCACAAGGTAAATAACACTTGCGAAAAGTAAATCACACTTTCAAAAAGTAAATCACACTTGTAGAAAATAAATCACACTTGTAGAAAGTAAATCATACTTATGGAAAATAAATCACACTTGCAAAATGTAAATAACACTTGCGGAGAATAAATCACTCTTGTGGAAAGGAAATCACACTACAGAAAAGTAATTCACCCTTTGTGAAAAGGAATATTATGCAAATATCTACTGGTGACTTGCTCAAGTATGATGATGATATTGAATTGTTTTAACTATTATGTTTTCATACATTCAATGACAAATTGTGAAATCAATAGAATATCAATCCCAAATAGCTAAAGAACAAAGTTGTCACAAATATGAAAGAAAACAGAATAAAGTAAAGTTGCAAGCAGAGTTGCAACAACATGAGTTGTAGCAATGGAGCTGCAGAACGAAAGTTGCAGCAACACGAGTTGCAACAATGAGAGTTGTAGCAGCGTTTGCAATTACAAACTTATAGAAATCGAATCAACACTAAGTTACAACTTATGATTGCAGAATCCACAACACAATGAAAATAAATATTAACCATGCCTAAATTACAATTAATTGTTTAAGAAATCTGGAATTGCAATAATATAAGGAGATAAAATAACTATAGAATTAAATGAACAACAATGAAATGTAGTCCTAGACTTAATGTACAAGTAGTACCTGACTAAGGAGGGGTCCCTACCCCCTTAGACAAGGCATTGGACTATGAAATCGGAATCACACGAACACTCAATACATCATCACATCAACAAGAGGAGAAAAGGAAATTATATTAAAAAAGTCTAAAGTTTTACAATACATATGTATGCTATCGGAAGAATCATTCCCCAAGCTCAAGGAAAGATGGAGTTTTTATCCAATATATTCAATGTCTAAATAAAATGAGGATACAGGTGGACAACCATGAGAATCGAGATGTTTTTTTGTTTACATTGATATTTCCTATATTCAGAAAAGAGTGGGAATATGTTGACTTGGACCAGCTGGGCGATAGATGGTAGATGAACTACTCTGTCTTTTTGTTTTCCACTTTCCTTTTGTCACCTTCCTATGTGAGGAGCGATCTCTAACCAATGGCTATAATGCTGACTAATGCATTCACCAACTTTGTCTTGGATTTTTAGCAATAGGGGCCACATCCGGAGTTGTATAAAATGTGCCATGATCCGAGTTGCAACACTTGTAGAGAAGTTGCAACTCCTACAGGGAGTTGCAACTCCCTGTAACAGGGAGTTGCAACCATAATAATTGCTCATGTATAGCATTATTAATGCAAGAAGGTAACAATTTTCCTTTAGAATATGTAAGAATAGCATAAAAATGGAATATGGGAGAATATTCATACATATGTGAAAAATAAGACAAACTGGATCAGAAAGATATCAAAAGAGACTGAACAACGAAAAAATGGTAAGGAAAACGGTGTTGAATGGGTGCTGAAAATATGTCAATTTAGGCACCGATCATCTCCCTCAGCTCAAAATTGTTTCATGTCCTTATGAAACCAACACTTAGTCAAGGTTAGATAAATTGATATGTCCATGGAGGTTACTGATACTACATTCCACCTCCCCTACTTCCTTTGGATAACTATATTTCTCTTGTTCATTAGTGTTATGCCCTGCTATAATTTCTTTGTCTTTTATTGATCCTTGCTCGTTTTATTCTGAGTATCTCTATAAATGAATATGCAATCTGTGGTTTGGAAATCTACTTCTTTTGTTTCATTTGTTTCATTTGTTTCATTTGTTTCATTTGTTTCATTTGTCTCCTTTGGCTCAAGAGAGGGTTCCCCTACAATAAAATAACTTGTTGCAGGATAACCTAATTTCTCAGGTGCCCTTTGTTCATCTTTCAACATTTTAAGGTTGAGTTGTAACTTCCTGTTTTTCATCCTCAACATTCTATTTTGTTTTACAAGAGATGCATATATGGTAAAAGACTGTGGGATGCTTACCAAGGATGTAGCAGTAAACTTTCTTTTAGGAACAAAAACCTTTGTTTATGGTTCTTCTTATTGCGAACGAGGGAGTCCTTCCTAAAAAATGCTTCTCATTGGTTTTTATGGATCAGTAAGAGCTTTTGGTTCAAGTTTCTTTTCCCTTGATTCCTTTGTATTAGAAACCTCATCCTTGGGATTATTTCTTGATGGTTCTCTTGATTCATCAAGAGCCTCTAGTTATAGTTCTTTCTTCTCTTGTGAACTGGAAAACCATTCCCTAGGAGTACTTACTAGTTCTTTTGGATCAATAAGAGTCTTTGGGTCTAGTTCTTCCTTCTCTGATTTTGGTGGTTAGGAATTTTTTTCTCCAGGAGCCTCTTCCTTTGTATACTCTTCATCTTCATATACTTCAAGGATGGATGTAAGCCCCTCTACAAGATTTCCTCTTGTTGGTTCTTGTGGGTCAACAAGATCCTCTATGTCCATTCCTTTATTAGTTTCCAAGTTAGTCCCTTTCACTGGTTCCTGTGCATCAACGAGGGGCTTTGTATACATTAATTTATCATCTTCCTGGTCAACCATTTTTATTGGTCCTTTTCGTTGTTTTTGTTGAGTTGTAGTCGTGGAGGGGTACTTCATTCTTATTTTCTTTGGAACATGGGGTTGCCTCTTCTTGTGCCCTTTTAATCTTTTTGTGGAGGGCTTGTTGTTGGTGACCTCCACATCACTGTCCTAGATTAATGAGTGTCAACATCTAGGGTTATTGTATCTGCAGTATTGTTTCTTGGAGATGGAATTGCAGTCACTGCTTCTCTTGGTGGTGAAAGTGAAACCACTGCTTCTTTTGGTGTCGTAAGTGCAACCACTATAGCTTTTGAAAGTATAATTGGTGGTTGGATAATGTTATTCCATGTGTGACCCTCCTTGTGCAGGGCACATTCCACCAATATCTTAATAATACCATGGTGTGAAATATCATCCCCAATGTTCTTTGATCTTTATGTGAGTTCCATCATGGTATGCAAAGTCCTGAAATGGAAATATGGCATATTGGTGAGTCGGCCATGTTTGAGGTGGTCCAAAAGTTGGATATGTTGAAGGTAAATGACCTTGTAGCGGCCCTCACATATGAAATAATGTTGTATGAATATGGATACATCCTGCCAAGGGTCTAGTAAAAACCACCTTTCAAATCATGTTTCCTTTGTTACCAGGGCCTCTCCAAGCTTAAGAAATTATCGTAGGATTTCGATCTTGGAGGTCCCTCTAGAGTACCACTTCTCACATGTCCATGGAAATCCTGTAACTTCTGCCACTGTCTATTTTGTTACATCCACCCAGGTTCTTGTTACCATAGATTTTTCTTCCCTAAAATTCAAAGTGACTCCCAAGGAAACTTCATCATCATAACCTTGCAAACACTGTACATACTCCATCCATCCAACCTGGTTGAGAATATGCACAATATGTTCATATTCCTCAAGTAGCAATAATTATCTAGTTTCTCTATGTATTAGGGAGCCTCCCATTGTCTCTCTTTTTCCTAACTTTTATTTCTTGTGACTGAAGAGGAAATGGTTGTTGGTAGGGTGGGGGATTTTCCATTATGGTAATATCGTGGAAATTATGGAAATTATGGTGGCAGTGTAATAATGGAAACATATGACACTTGTAACTAATTCATTACATGTTCTTCTAGAAAACATACCTATCCCATCTTACCTGAAGTGGCATCCCCCATACGAGTGTAGTGTTGGTGAAGTTTCAACAATAGAGACAGAGTCACATCAATGAGCTTGGTCGAAATCTCAGCATTGACATTTCTTATTATGTCCATCGAAGGTGCATTAGCAGTGACACGAATGAGAGAGTAAAGTAAAATATGCAAGTAGAGTTGCAACAACGGGAGTTGCATTAACATGTGTTGCAACCTCAATGGTGTAGACGAGAATTGTAGCATCGTTGGTGTGGATGAAAGGTGCAAAAAATCATTTAAACAAAAGTGATATGGATGAAAGGTGTGGACGAGAGTTGTAGTGACAGGGTTGCAACAATAGCGGAGTCACACTAGATGGTAGATATATACAAATATGTGGATTAGAACTGCAACTTGTCAATGTATCTCGATGGTATTTGTACCTGTCCTGATCACATGTTGATGCCTTGTTAGTGGAATTGTACTGGTGGTGTTATGCAGATTTGTGGTAGAAGGAGATGCAGAAATGAAGCAGTGGAAGTTGCAACAATGGTAGCATAAAGAGTTTTAGCAAAAAGAGTTGCAACAAGATGAAAGTTGTAGCAAGTGAGAGTTGCAATAAGTCAGAAGTTGTAGCAACGGGAGTTGCAATAGTGGAAATTGTAGCAATGGCGGTTACATAAAGCTGAGAGTTGTAGTGACGGGAGCTGCAGCAAGTTGGGATTTGAAGCAACGGGATTTGCAACAATGGGAATTGCAACAATGGGTGTTGCAACAATAACATTCTTCTTCCCTGCATATCTTGAAAAATTTTATTAGCACAAACAAAACTTGATTAAAAGGATCCTGACATAACCATCATGAAACGATGAAGCACCCTTCTTGCTTTTTTTTTAAGCATGCCTTCCACTAGCTTATGCTAATTTTCACTAAACATGCCCCCAAGCATGTCCCTAAGTATTTTTACGCATGAGTGTATTATTATTTATTTATTTTTCTTTTCTTGAAGAAATGCATCACTCAATAGAGGTTCCCCCCTTGTTTACAATGTATGGGTCATTGTGAGGCCATCAATTGGTGATATTATTCAAAAAGGCTTCCTGGATAGGGGTTTATGATATAGTCGAAGCCTGTGTCTATTTTCCATCAAGGGAGTTCTCTCATTGTTTATAGTGTGAAGTTTGATGGATCCAGTGTCATATACCATATCAATCTCATAAGGCCCGAGCCATTGGGTGCATAATTGATCCGATAATCCTTAGATACCAATCTTAATATTTAAAAACCCATATTAGCATCTATCTTGATTCAGAATAATTCTTGATCGTATTGAGGTTATTTGTAGAACACATGATGATGTGCTTAATATCCAAAACCTTATAAAATGATGAATAACTTGAAGAATAATGATACAACATAGTAGACAACAAAGTAACTCAAATATACAATATTGATGACAGAGTTTACTACATCTCTAGGTTCCTTTTTAAACAATGAGATTGCTTTTCATATTCTAAAATGTCAAAATTAGAATACAAAATGGAATTACAAATCCAAATTCGAGGTCACTCTTTAATTCCACTGCTCAAACTCAAAAATAGAGTATACCATTGAAATCCTTGTGAAATTATGAGAAAAATGTGTATAAACTTGACCATATTCTGAACTGGCTCAATTTCACCCTCTTTACATGCAAAACGATGCACTATGGCACTCATTAATGGAAATATGGACTAAGACTTTTATAGACAGCAACTTAGCAAAAAAGTAACATTACCATTGTACTCCTCTTGAGAAAACAGGAAAAATGAGTATAAACAAGCCTATGTTTTGACATAGATATCCTCGACACGCAAATCAAGACAACATCATGACTACGATTCTATTGGCACACAAATCGAGACAATATGTACTCCTGGCATGAACTTCTATTCCTCGTACCTTGTGTCCCTTTGCATTGGTTTCCATTCTCTTTACATAGGCCTAGGTTAGCCTAACTATGGCATGAAACTTGTGCTATATACCCAAGTTGATTTGTTTTAACATAAATATATTATTCCATAGTTGTTATAACAAGCTAACCATATGGCGCATTGGTAGGAGCATCTAGTTGAGGCACTAGAATAGTCCAGGAATATTTCCCCATTGGTCATGGGTTCGATTCCCATTCGACTTGACCAATTTTATTCTCCCTTAGACATTACTAGCCAATCAGAGAGTGCCATGTGGAACTCTCTGGTTGGTCCACCTATTTTCTGGGTCAACACCACATCATCTACCCAGTAATTGCCATATTAGAATCTGGATGTTGACTATACCTACCACCTGTCATGTCATCGTACAGATGCCACATCATCTGTACGAATGCCACGTGACACTTTTTTATTGATCCACATGGGTGCCTGAAAATGCCAAAAATGAGTCACATGCGATAGCATCTCATGCTACCATGTCATCCTGACAACTATATGGATGACACATGGAATCCTATGGGCCTATCAGGTAACACCTCCTATTTAACCAAACTTTGAACAACCATAATATTTGCATATGAACTCTGTTTGAGGCAATTTTTGCATCATTGGAAATCTATTTCCGAGAACACGTAATGAATTCCTTTTATAGAAAATTTGAGATGATAAAATTTTAAGCATTTTTGGATCCTCCTAGACCTTTGTGAGTGTTTTGGATCTTCCTAGACCTCTGTGAGCATTTCAGATCCTCCTAGATCACACCTTCCCACTGAAGAACTTTTGGTCCTACAAAAGTATGAATATTTCAACAACTTAGTGATGATAACTCTTACTCACTCTTCCACCTTACTGAAATGTTCTTATTTAGTAACTTAGTGTTGATGAAGCTTCTTCCCTCTTCCACCTTGCTGAATATTCTGGGACTAAACTTTTATCTTGGATATTGGATACTAGATCAATGTACTTATGTTTTCTTATTAGGAATATGGCTCTAACTTTGGCTCTTTAGAAATTGGCGCTAATTAAATATAGCTCTAGTTCCGTCTCATAGATTCCTTCGTAACAAAAGTCTGCTCACTGAATCTTTGCAATATCTGAGTCTGAATCATGTACTCAACATCCACTCCCATCTCCTTCTCTACTAAAGATAATCTATCTTGTCCAATCTGAAACAAAGTCGAATGTTGATCTATTCCATTCCCATTTGGACTCATTGTTCTTGTATTGTTGATATATCAGTAGGAGTCTCTAAATTAATTCCATGTTCATTTCCTCTCTCTTGCTCTAAAAGCAACTCAAAACATATTCTCTGTATATATTTATATTGTTTGACTTACTTCTGCTCAAGGTATACATCTACACGAACATGACATACTATCTTGGAGATGCTTATATCATACATCTTTACAAGTATGTACCTCTTATCTCTATAAGGAAATTATTTCTTTACCATATTTAGGAAGATTTACATAAGTTTGGTTCTCTTCCCACTCTCGATCTACATGCTCCAACTTCCTGAATCCTTTTGTTCCTTCGCCTTTGGTACTTCAGAATAAGAATGTGAACTTAGAAAATTCAATCCATATGCAATTCTTAGCTGATAACAAGAAAATTACTATTGTCTTTATCGTTGTCGAAAGGCATAGAAATCTCTATAAGATCCCTCTCTCTTATGATTTTTGTTTTCCAAATATCAGCTATATAGAAATCCTTATAAGACTTCTCTCACTCTAGAATAAGGTGGCTATATAGAAACCTTTACAAATTCCTCTCACTCTTAAATATTGATAAGGTGGCTATATAAAAATCTTATAAGACTCCTCTTACTCTTAACATTCCCTAATGAATGGCTAACAAGCCTTCTAACACAACAATAGAAATAGACTTAGAAGGTATCTACATGTGCATATTAACTTGCAATTTTTGCATATATACATATTTACAATGAAATATTTTTTGATAGATGGTTTTATTCATGGACTCATTCTTCCAATTATACTGGAAGGAGTCTCACAACTTCCTGTCTCTGACAATGCCTCTGACACTGATGCTAAATATGACATTGAATTTGACACACAATATGATGCTTAATCCAAGAAACCATTTGACCCAATTATAGGTCTTCCAAGTAACCTATATAACGTCTCCTTTAGAACACCAAGCACTACTATTGTTTCTTGAGTAGATTTCCTTGAATACACAAGTACCTGTCCATCCTGGAACATGACTGCATATCCTTCATGTTCAAAAGATGCAACTGAGAGTAATTTTAATTTTAAATCTGTAAAAAATAACATATGTTCTATTCCAAGAAATCATCATGACTCGAATAGGAATATCACATATCCAAACCCTTTTATTACTTTTCTGGTGTTAGTTACGGAGACTAATACACAAGTACCTGTCCATCCTGGAACATGACTGCATATCCTTCATGTTCAAAAGTTGCAACTGAGAGTACTTTTAATTTTAAATCTGTAAAAAATAACATATGTTCTATTCCAAGAAATCATCATGACTCGAATAGGAATATCACATATCCAAACCCTTTTATTACTTGTATGGTGTTAGTTACAGAGACTACATAGAAATTTGTGTCAATCTCTGAGAAAGTAAGGAATACTAATTTCATCCCTTTCATGTGGTGAGATGAACCACTATCCATGAACCATACCTCTATGTCTTCGTATGTCACACTATTAATACCATCCATTAAGAAGTATTATTTCTTGAATCTTTCAACAAGACTATTAACTAGACTTGGGGATACTACCTATCTTCTTACAAGTGCCCTTATATATTTATGGTTCTGCTTCAGACATAAGTGTGGATAAAACGTCCAACACTTCTCTATATGATGTCCACTCTTACCACAATAAGACAATAGTGTCATGTTCCCTTCTTGGAACCACAATCCCTTCTTGGCACTCCCCCTTTTCCTTTGTCTTAAGAAATGAATTTTTCCCTTAGCCTTCTTCTTGGATGGATTTTCTTGCAAGGAATTTTTTCTTCGACATTTCACCATATTGTGGTTACTATTTCCATAGAAATCACATGGATACGTAGACCATATACCCATCTTACCAGTGGCAAATGTCTTCACTCCCTCTTTAGAATTCACATCTCTTCCTAGATATGTCTTACATATGTTACCTTCCCCTGGGATAGAAGGTAATACTAATTGTTTATGAAGGACCCCTTCATCTGAAGTTCTTCTCACTTCATTCATCCATGAGCATTCTTCATCTTGATGGGGAGAAGAAGAATAGAGGAATCATATTTATCCATCATACCTTTTGAAGGAGATAGTTTCTCTTGCATTGGAGACTTTTTGTTCTCTACTTCCCCAACTTCTTGGAATGGTGGTGCCAATATTTGATCCTCAGTTTGAAACTTTATTTCCAACTCATGAAAAATACCTCTATTGAATTCCTCATGACATATCAATCGATCTTGAATCTTCTATTTTTCCTCCTTGAGAGATTGTAGTTGCATATTTAATTCATAATTATCCTTCTGAATCTATCATTTGATGTTCTTCCGGAGACTTAACTTCACGATAGCTTTACTCATGTTGTCTTCTCAACAAGATATATATTGAGAGCCTTCAAACACCTTCACCAACTTGAGTCTTGAACATCATCACATCAACTTGCAAATACACTTCAAAACTAGCTCTGATACCACTTGATCTGAAAATCCTTAGATACTAATCTTAATCTTTAAAAACCCATATTAGCATCTAACTTGATTCAGAATAATTCTTGATCGTATTGAGGTGATTTTCATAACACATGATGATGTGCTTATTATCCAAAAGCTTATAAAATGATGAATAACTTGAAGAATAATTAGAAAACACAACAGAAAACAAAAGAACTCAAATATACAATATTGATGACAAGGTTTACTACATCTTTGGGTTCCCTTTTAAACATTGAGACTGCTTTTCATAATCTCAAATGTCAAAATTACAATACAAAATGGACTTACAAAGCCAAATTTGAAGTCACTCTTCAATTTCATTGCTCAAACTAAAAAATAGAGTATATCATTGAATTCCTTGTGAAATTATGAGAAAAATGAGTATAAACTTGACCATATTCTGAACTGGCTCAATTTCACCCTCTTTACATGCCAAATGATGCACTATGGCTCTCATTAATGGAAATATGGACTAAAACTTTTATAGAAAACATCTTAGCACAAAAATAACATCATGATCGTACTCCTCTCAAGAAAACAAGAAAAATGAGTATAAACAACCCTATGTTCTGACATAGAGCTCCTCGACATGAATATCAAGACAACATCGTGACTAGGCTTCTCTTAGCACACAAATCAAGACAATTTGTACTCCTAGAAGGAACTTCTA
This sequence comes from Picea sitchensis, assembly GCA_010110895.2. Classification (NCBI taxonomy): domain Eukaryota; kingdom Viridiplantae; phylum Streptophyta; class Pinopsida; order Pinales; family Pinaceae; genus Picea; species Picea sitchensis. Next base: position 29,214 of record SNQJ01S0054028.1, read on the forward strand.
TTCCTCGTAATCCATGTCCCTTATCATTGGTTTCCATGCTCTTTAAATAGGCCTACGTCGGCCTAACTATGGCCTTAAACTTGTGCTATATACCCAGGATGATTTGTTTTAAAATAAATATATTATTCCATAGTTGTTATAACAAGCCAACCATATGGATAATTGGTATGAGCATCTAGTTAAGGTGTTGGAATTGTTAAGTACCTGAATAGATATGAAGATAAATCTCAAAATAAACCCACAATATCAACAAGAATAATCCAAACCATTCACTAAATATTGAACACAAGAAATAGAGAAAACCCTTGAGGTAGGGTAACACCATATATTAATCCTTATGGAGGGATAAAACTCCTCAAGCAATCCTTGCTCGTACAATAACAATATTCTTCACTATGTTTCATTAAATTGCTTACACTTATTTATATAGCTCTCTCTATATCCTAGGAACCTTCTAGAGAGCCTTCTCACATTTATTACATCTAACTACCATAGTGGGCCTTTATTAATATAGTGAACCTAGTCCACCTTACATTGAATGACCACATTCTCATATATTAAATGACTTCTACTAATAATACATAATCACATTCCTATTGGGTACCTCCCTAGGTACCCCATATTACCTCCCTAGGTATACTACATTCCATCCCCCTTCACATGTTTCATCCTCGAAACATGAGAAGGAACCATACAATATGACCAGCTAAGCAATGTAGCCAACTGGTACCAAGTACGACCGTCCATCCATCCCAATGGAAGTCAAACAAGATGTTCATTTGTTGTCTTTCCACCCTGATCTTTCTCTGCATCATGTTGGGGTTGCCATGGGATTGTTTCTGTAGCATGATCTATTCCCGTAGTGTCGGTATTCCTCCATGCACCTCTTACGCGGTTTCCTTTCTGGTGCCCTGCTGGGGAATAAATGTGTTGAAGCTCACACCCTTGCCCTGATGATTGTTGTTTCTCTATATGATGTGGATGATGATATACCACAATTGTAGGAATCTGTTCTTTTTTCTTCAAATCTGCAACACCTTTTTCCTTTGAGTCAATGACCTCCTTAGCTTCCAGATTGTTTTCTTCATGTGGTTTTGCTTCATATCCTTCTATAGACTCTGCCTCCGATTCAAATTCAGATTCGACAATAACTACTTTGTTGGCCTCCATGGGCCCATATTTCTTATTAAGAGACACATCCTGCAATGTGATTTTCTTTTTCTTGTACCACAACTTCAAAAACTTCTTTTGCACATTAATATTAATGGTACCCATTGAGTCTATCCAAGGACATCCAAAAACAATATCCACTTCATCCATATCCATAGCATAAAAATATGAATGCAACACATATTTATCCATATTGAGCTTCAAATATTTAAAAATTTCAGCATTTTCACCCTCAACCTGTGTGCTTTGGATATTCTTTGCAAGAATTTGCAATCTATTAACCAACTGAACATTGATAAAATTTTGTTGGCAACTAGGGTTAATAAAAACAATGACATTTTCTTTATGAATACAACCATGAACCTATAATATAGATTTTCCACCTGAAAATAAACACTTGTTTCTCCCTTTAGCAACATGAGACCATTTATCTAAAAGAAATTTTTTCAAGTGCTTCATCATAAAGTGCCATCAATTGGCTATAGCTATGTGAATTCCATCAAATGGCCGCATCACCTTTTACATTACACCATACCCATTGTTTCCAATTCTCTTTCAAAAATGACTTAAAGTATTTTATGAATTCTTCAATATTAGGGCCATAATATTTTCCAGTAAAAAACATCTTTCTTGGGATAAATCTTCAACAAAAACTAGGGTTAAAAATAACTTACAGCAGAAAATTGCATCTTTTTTCAGAAAAACCCTGAAAAAACTGTTCGATTTAAAATGCTCATAACTTTACCTCCTAGACTCCGTTTCGGCTGATTTTTTTTTAAATTGGGTAATTTTTTTAGAGGAATTCAAATATCCAATTTTTTTGACCAAATTATGCTCATAATTTTTCATATCTGAACTTGAAGTGTGTCACCCTCTTTTTTCCTAGAAAAAATCCGCAAAAAAAGAGCAAAACAATTAGCCCCTTCTTTGGCCAAGGAAAGTGCTCTGATACCAATTGTTAAGTACGTGAATAGATCTGAAGATAAATCTCAAAATAAACCCACAATATCAACAAGAATAATCCAAACCATTCACTAAATTATGAATGCAAGAAATAGAGAAAACCCTTGAGGCAGGGTAACACCATATATTAATCCTTATGGAAGGATAAAACTCCTCAAGCAAGTCTTTCTTGTACAATCACAATATTCTTCACTATGTTTCATTACATTGCTAACACTTATTTATATATATCTCTCTATCTCCTAGGAACCTTCTAGAGAGCCTTCTCACATTTATTACATCTAACTACGATAGTGGGACTTTATTAATATAGTGGACCGAGTCAACCTTACATTGAATGACCACATTCTCATATATTAAATGACTTATACTAATAATACATAACCACATTCCCATTGGGACCTCACTAGGTACCCCATATTACCTCCCTAGGTATACTACAGGAATATTCCAAGAATATTCCCCCATAGGTCATGGGTTTGATTCCCATTCAATCCAACCAATATTATTCTCCCTTAGCCATTACCGGCCAATCAGAGAGTGTTTCATGGCACTCTCCAATTGGTCCACATGTTTCTTGCATCAACACCATATCATATGCCCAATCATTTCCACATCAACGTACGAATGTTGATTGTACCTGCCACCTGTCACCTACTGATCCAGAATTTATGTGAGATCTTTCTCTACAAAAACTCTTCGACAATGACCTTTTACTAATGATTAATTGCATGTGAATACAATAAAATAATTTCTACACATTGCATATTAACATGAGCAAATGGTCATAATTGTGTGCATATGTGTAATTTAATCTCTACTTAATCAAGCGAGAAAACAATCAAAACTCACACATATAATTTGACACCCATTTTTTAACGTAATTCACTAGAATATTTTGGCTACATCTTTGGATATTCTTGGAATAAAAATTCCTTTATTATCCTTCCTTTAGCAAGGGCTGAAACCTTCTCACAAAATGTGGCACATGCTCCGTACAGGGATGAAACCCAGAGCACCTTCTCTTACACAAAGAACTTAAGGCTCTCACATAAGTGAAATTTCTTCAGACACCAAAAGTACTATATTCCTCTCAATGAAAATATCTCTCTAAGGGCGCTAAAGGGGGCCTCCCTTAACAAATATTACATAAGGAATTTATATAGTTTCCATCTCGCCATAATTCAAGGAGACAAGATACACAATTTTAAGATCTAATAACAACTCAATGATAAAAATGAGAAAGCATCTCAACCAACCTTAACTTTCCCTTGAGACTAGGAAACAACTTATGATAAAATGAGGAAGAATCCCAAACCAACTTATGAGACTCCCAACTTCCTCTCAAAATTAGGAAACTAATTTGTGAGGTGGATTCTCACACAAAACTAATTTCACCTTAAAACTAGGAAACTAATTTGAGAGGTGGATTCTCACAACTAGTTTCCCCTTTTTACAAATTAAATGAAAAATACATGAGTAATTCCACTCACTCCAAGTATTAATCATTTTTGAATTAATAATACATGAGATTCTCACACTCATTTAAGTATTAATCATTTTTACAATTTTAAATGGAACATTAATCATTCTTTTTTAAACCTTGTCACCTATCATCAATCATCATTTTAATGATATCTCCATGTTGTGCAAAGTAATGAATCCTTGTGTGAAGATCCTCTTGGATCATACCTCCCCACAAAAAGCACTTTTGGTCCTCCAAAAGTATAGAGATAAATGGTAATTTGAATCTCTGCAACCAACTTCTAGGAAGAGTCTTACACTCCACGATGCACTTCCCCACTACTCGACTTGCATAAGAAATGTCTCTGATAGGCCGCACCCTTTCTCCTTCTTCACCTTTGTACTTCAGAATGAGGATGATGATGCCATCACTTCCACCAATGCAAATTTGTAGCTAATTCCTTGATCTGCATAACAAACGTCTATAAAAGGCTGCACCCTTCTTCTCATTCACCTTTGTACTCTGGAATGAGGATGTTGATGCCAACACTTGCATCAATGAAAATATGTAGCTCATAATACATGATCACAATTTTTCAATTTTCAAAGAAATATCATACTTTCCAAGAGTTTATAAAACATTTATGGACAAGTTTATAATGCTTTCCAAAATAGGCCTTAGACAAATTAATACCTCTCACTTAATAGTGGCTACAAGACCCATTAAAATGTTTCCAAAATAGGCCTAGGAAAATCAATTCTTCTCACTCAACAGTGGTTACAATACCCTTTACAATGTTGCCAAAATATGCCTAAGAAAAACAATGCCTCACTCAACAGTGGTTTCAAGACCCATTACAATGTTGCCAAAACAGGCCTAGGAAAAACAATGCCTCTCACTCAACGATGGCTACAAGACCCATTACAATGTTTTAACATTAAATTCAAGGCAACATTATCATTAAGGAAAATACACCCAAATTTGTACTAGTGGTAAACTCTATGGGTTTTAAACCCCCCATTACAAACATGTGCCACATAATAAATAAAGAAAATTCCATCATCATCACACTTGTCTCGCAATTCTGAGAATTTTGACTGTAAACATGACTACTTTCTGTCAAAATGTCAAAATGGCCTCTTGCTGCATTGTCTCGATTTGTGTGCAAGGATCAAACAATCAATTTCATGCAATAATTCAGATCTCGTTGCCTTGCTGCAGCACTCAAAGATCACCAGAATATGAAACATACATTCATTCTCTTGTAATTTCCAAAAAGAGGCAAAAACCATAACTGCATGAAACTTGCATTGGTTTTTGTGCCAAGGTGCACAAACTAGCTGCTCAAATATCGACATACACAACACCAGCGGGTCCATCTCATCATTCTACAACTTTTGACTATAAATCGATCCATGTTCTAAAAGGTGCAACTCTGCCTTGTAAAACATTTTGTTGGCCCTTGACCAAGTTTTGAGGAAACATTGGTCGTGCTTAACCACTTTTGGGACTTCGATAGGCTGGTCGAAGATGGAGCGCCCAGGCGGAGCTGAGCTCATGGGATCTCACTTTTTTTGTGGGCTTGTGGACCCAGCAAAGGGCTTTTAGGGTTTATGTAATGGGTTAAGGGATGTCATCCCATGGGTTTACCCATGATTAGGCCTCTTTGTAATGTATAAATAAGTAGCTAAGCGAGGTAAAGAGACGAAAGTTTTAATATTGGCTATGTGCATAATAGGTTAACATTGGCTTAGTGCAATAAGTTGTAAGAGTTTAGTGCAACAGACTGTGTAAGGATTTGTGCTGATAAGGAGTTGGATTTGTGCCTTGACCTGGTTTTCAAGAAGATGGATCTAGTGCGTTGTGTACAGATCACCTGTCCAGTGCGAAGTTGGCTCTATGGCTTTGTCCACAAGAGCAAAGGAATGTAAGAAGATTGGAGAATACAAAATAAGAATAAGAAGTTGGTGGACGTAGCCCCACACTGGGGTGAACCACGTATATCATGTGTCTTGATGTGCTTTGTGCGATGTGATATATGATTTATGTTGTTGATGTGCTTAGTGCATTTATATTTATATATGTTAGATAGATCTATGGATGCTTAGTGCTCTATTGATGTTGAATATGATAGATATGATCTAATGCTATGTGCTAAGTGATTGAAAGTACTTGATCCTTATGGTTACTACGCTAATCTGTAATAAGGGTTTAATCTACGATGTGAATGAGATTCAAGAAATTAATGCGTTTAGTTCTCTGTTAAGTATTGTAATCACAGATCTGTGTCCCAACCTGGTTGTAGACACTTGAGTCCTGCAACCCCCCTGCCTCTACCTCGGGTGAGACTTCATCTGCTTCACAGGTGTTGCCGAAAGGGCCAGTAGTTAGGGTTTTTTTGGTGCGTTGTTGAAGCATTCAAACCTGGGTCTGCCCCTATGCCAACAAATGGTTCCGTTGTTGGGACATGAAACTATGATTGCTAGGAAATGAAGAAAAGAGAAGGATCTGTGCATAGATTTGTTGTTGTAGTGAGCAATATTCTACTTAACTTGCGAAGCTCTATGCTAAGAAAAAAACCTGATCTGAAGAAAAGAGGTAAGATCTTAAAGCTTTGTGCTCTGGTAAGGGTAAGATAAGTGAAAATTTTTGTTTCAAAAGCATGAATCTAGGTATGTTTGATAGATTATGTCCTATTCTGGAAGCTAGGGAATAGTTAGAAGAAAGAATTGATCTAAATAGAGAAAGATATGTTATTCCTATGCATAGAAATAAATTTTGAATTAATAAATGGATGCAGGAACCTAGAAAGAATTTTTGCAGATTGCAGGTCCAGCACTGTGATCCCAGTGCAAAGTACAGGAGAGGTTGGGGATCATTTAAAAGAAAGAGAGGATTGACACTGTGTTATAATTGCAGAATATCGGGACATCTTGCTAAGGAATTCCCTAGTATAGGTCCTATTTGTCTTTGTTGTAAAGCTATTGGGCATGAGGTTGAGGATTGTCCAAGAATGATTGATAAAGTTGAAAATATGAAGATGAGTCAAGAAAAATGTAAAGAAAGTCAAGAGACTAAGGATATGTTAAAGAATCATAAAGAGAAAGAGTCAGAGACTATGTTATTACAGTTGAAAGAATTAATGAATGATCACAGAGACACTCGTGTACCAGAGATCCTGAAAGAAAAACAGTGCATAGTTATAAGAATAGAAGACTTTGACAGAGACTGTGTATTGGATGAAGAAACACATGTGAACATTATGCCAAAAAGAACTTGGGAATTTTTTGGAAATCCTGCTATGGTACCTTCATTGTGAAGGATAGGATTGTTTAAAGGAAAGATGATAACCCTATGTGGAAGAGTTACTAATGCACCTATGATTGCTCATGAAACATCGACTGAAGAAGAATTTGAAGTTATTAGGTTTGTTGAGAACAATGCCCCTTTCCCACTTTTGTTAGGAAAGACTTGGATTGAGAAGGATCAGATCAGAAGGAAAGTAGAGGAGGAAGCTACAGAACAGAAAAAGCAAGAAGTAAGGGACTTCATAACCAAAAAAATGGAGCGACTAAGGGAGGAACAAGAGGATAAGTCGAAGCAATAGAGGGCAAGAGAGTTAGTTGTCTAAGTGGGAAGAATGTAGGAAGGTTTGAAGGACCTATCCATGCATGAAATAAGTATAGCCAACCCAAAAATAGTAAGAGAAGGGACATTAACCTCAAAATATGTAAGAGCTCATCAGCAGTGCGAAGTCACTATGCTAAGAGAAGATAAGAATAAGAATGGAAAGAGGATTCCAGAAATTGTTAAAGAAGCCCAAATCACAGGAAGGAAGGAAAGGAAGATCAATAAGAAGAAAGATAATCTAGAGAAACTATAGGAAGCTACAGAGAACAGAAGGAGGACTTCGTAGGAAGTAGATCTACATAAGTTGAACCTCGGCAGAATAGCAGAACCATGCAGAATGGGACTTCTCCATGGAAAAGCTATATGACCATTGGAGGCATCCCCGAACATTAGAAAGATTCTCTAGAATGGATAGAAACGTAGTTAATGACAGAAATATGGCCATTGGACCGTTGATACCACGCCATAACAGAAGGATTCTCATTGATGGACGCATTCCTTACCGTTAGAGGAATCTGTTACGACATTGTTTATTTAACCCGTTGGACGGTGTGTTGGGACAACTTTTTGCCACTTGTGATTATCCTAGCTAACAGAGAATCGATTACATATTGCATTTTGATTTCAAGACCTCGCCATCCATTTGATTACCTCGTTTGTCTGTTCACCTACCCGATCTATTTGATTACAAGTGTGAATGTCGAGCGAACATAGCGCGTTAGAGAAGTCTGTAGAGGAGATTTTCATGAACCTCATGGATGAAAGAGTTATGTCCGTAGGATTACAGGCATCATCAACTGGAGGATTGAAAACATCCCCTTTGACTGTACATCGTTCCATCCAAACCGTGACTGAGAAGCGAAGAAATCACCGCGACGACCTGGCTAACGCGAACCAGATCCCGTCGGTCTTGTAGAATTACATACCGCCTTTGGATGGTACAGTTATTCGTGACAGTATCCCACATGAATTCGAGTACATGTTGATCACCGCATACATCCCGAATGGGATACGCATAGTTGGACCCCAGTTAGGTCAGATTCCATACATGAAGAACAACGAATTCAACCTCGGCGACAAGAAGAACTACGCGATGCTCGCACTGCATCGATATTTGATGAAGACAACTAGGAAGAAGCCGTGCATAGTCTCCCAGCCATGGATAAAGGAGCTTGTGCAGTCCACAATATTCAATGTAATAAAGATCCCTCACTTTGGTCGACATCAAGAGGTTAATGCCTGTGTTAAAATCCTTTTGTCGTGCTATCACGGAGGATATCTATGGCTCAATAGGCACATCACTATGGATTTGGCATTGATCCACCTCATCATAGGACTGAGCATGCAGGGACCGGACCCTTAGAAGTTCTACCCAGGGAAGGCTTCATATCACTCCCTGGCACAATGCATAAAGGAATACTATGGTGACGTAGATAAGGGAAAGCGAGGCTACAAGGTAGCCTCCATCCAGGATGGCGCAGTGCACCTATCTTGTTAGCTTATAGCTGGAAAGACCATCAGAAAAAAACATCCAACACATGTCACTGTATTTGTAGTAGACCTCGTAGGGAAGTGCGTAGAAGGAATGCAAATGAACTGGGTGAGTTACCTCACCAATGAGCTCGAAAAGGATTGCTGCAAAGTGCAGGATCAAGGCTATGAATTCCATTTCAGTTGGTTACTGGTACTGATTGCCTTTGTCACTTGGCAGATGTCGAAAGGAGAGACATTTCTAGAAGTTGAACCATCGGAGCCATTGGCCGCAAGGTTCGCCACCTTGTGGTATACAAATGACATGTCAAAGAAGTGGCACTCGAATGTTGTCTTCCATGCCTACTGCCAGCAAATAAAGCGTGCTATTGAGGCATTTCCACGAATGACACTGAACACAATGCACCAGTACAGACCGCTAGTGAAGTTTCGCATAGATCGACACTTTATCTACATCATTGCACGCAAGGATGAAAGTAAGGAGGAGCTACAGTCCTATTATAAGCTGACCGACGAAGATATGAAGGAGATCACCAAAGAATGGCCAGCAAGGTTCCTTGTACCAGTGGAAGATGCAGAACTCTTTGACCCCGACATCATTGGAATCCCCTTGGTCACCTGGGTCAAGCATGCTGGGCAGAGCACCGCGAAGAAAAATAAGAAAAAAGAGGAAATGAAGAACATAGAAACTGATGAGGAGGACAACGGCTCAAAGGAAAGTAGGCCTAACTCACCCACAGGAGGAGGAGGAGACGAAGTGAACCAAGAAGAAGGAGGGGAAGTAGGATAAGAGCAAGGCAAAGGTGAAGTTACATCACCGAAGGATCCCCTTACAGAGGCCGAAACATCAAATAAAATGAAGTTTTCTCCACAGAAACCCTCAGTAAGAAATAAGACCCGTGCCAATAAACCTCAATCTAAGAATGTGCTTACAGTGGATGATATCGATCTCATCATCACAGCCGTGGAGGATGCTTCAGAAAATATGTTGCAGATACATGCATCAAACCAGGAGACAATGTATGAAAGAATCAAGAAAGAGCTGAAAGAGATACAACAATCCATCCATTCGAGTCGCGCAGTACCTACTGCACCTTTTTCATCCAAGATTGCAAAATTGGGGGATGAGCCTGCCCAATTATGAAGGCTAGAAGATGCAATAGAGGCTCTACTTCAGTGATTCCAAGAATATAAGGAGAAGGCTGCATAAGCCTTGAAGCAAGAAAAGGAGAATGTCTTAGAGAAACTTCGAGTTGCGCAGAAGGAGAAAGATTAAATTCAAGGATGTACGAGGAGGACAATGCGAAGATACAGAAAGATAAAGACCAGCTGCTCACAGAGTAGACTATGGTCAAAGAGGCACTGACTACAACACTTATCTCTGTGTCGATATTGGCACAGGAGGAACCATATTCAGTCGAGATACAAGTGCGGAAGCTTGTTGAGGCCATTCAACAGCTTCAAGCAATAGTAATGGAGCTAGCAATCCAAGCAGCATTGAGCACTCCGCAAGAAGTGTGTGATCAGAGGGAAGAAATCACCAAAAATGTAGTTGGAAGGATTAGAACCCTCACCTTAGAATGTAAGCAGTCGAGTGATCGAAGTACGCAGACCTATGAGCGCCTTGCAGAAGATTATGAGCTGAGGACACTGGAAGCACAGCTACAGGAGATGAAGTAGCAGGCACTGACAATTCAAGCACAAATGAAGATGCTCACTATTTTTGAGAAAATGAAGAGATCAAAGGAACATCACACAGTCTAGCAGTAGGTTACTGCCATTCAGAGTAGAGTCATGGAGGTTACACAGAGGCTACAGTCGGTGCAGGATGAAGCCTACACACTTTTTGAAGAAATTGAGGGACAAGGCTCGCAGCTAGAATAAATCTTCACGACAATGGAACAACGCCTGGAAGGGCCTATTACAGAGCAAGTGATTCAGGGGTTCATTGAGAAAGAGGCTATAGCGAAGCAGCAAGTCAAGGAAGCTCGAGCTAATCTTGAGGCCTTCAAAGCAGCATTGCTTAGATCTGAGTGACTTGGGACGAGTCACAGGTGAGTGTTGGGGGCCTGTTGGCCCTTGACCAAGTTTTGAGGAAATATTGGTCGTGTTTGACCAATTTTTGGACTTCAATAGGCTGGTCAAAGATGGAGCACCCACGCGGAGCTCATATCGCGGGATCTCACTTGTTTTGCGGGCTTGTGGACCCAACAAAGTTATTTTAGGGTTTATGTAATGGGTTAATGGATGTCGGCCCATGGGTTTACCCATGATTAGGCATGCACAGAGGGTCAACTTGGACTATCAGTGGGTGTTGCATGGTGCCATCTGATTGGGACATGTGGCACTCTACCATTGGCTCACCAGTACACAATCAGCAGCACAGTGAGTGTACAATCAACAACTAGTCATTGTATAGTCATCGACCCAATTAATGCTATGTCACCTCCATATTTCCACATGGCATCCGTACATCCTAGTCAGTTGACATATCAATGCCATATCAACTACCATACTACCACATCATCCGTACAGATAACATGTGGCACATTTTTATTGGTCCATTTGGACCCCTGAAAAGTCCAAATCCACTTGACACGTGGTAGCCTCTCATGTTGCCACATCATCTGTTGTACTGTCAAGTTAGTGCCATGTCATTTTCCATATTTCCCAATCACTCTGCCCCATCATCCATGTACTACCACATGAGCATCCCAGTCAATCGGCACATCAACCTATGTACTACCACATCAGTATTTTGTATGCTCTAGTCACCCTGTTGACGTCATCACCGTACTGCCACATGGCATATGTATGACTGCCACGCGACACATTTTTACTGGCCCACTTGGACCCTAAAAATGCCAAAACTGCATGACACATGGCATCTTGTGGTACTCCCACATCAACATGCTAATGTCATGCTGACGTCAACATTGTACAAACTTCACCAAATTTACCCGTTTGTCAAAAATTTCAAATGGCCATAACTTTTGCATATGGATTTTATTTGAGGTGCCATTTGCGTCATTGGAAATATATCGATGAGCTATTTGAATTGGAATTTTTTTTGTTGAATTATGGGCACTTTTATTTTTGGTCATTTTTCCTTTTGACCAAGGAGGATCCACTTGAATCAAACCTCCAACTGCATAGGCTCTTGCAAGGGATTATTTCTTGGTGTACGATGAAGCTTGTGGTGAAGCTTCCAATATTTCTGGAACTAGAGACCACTCATTTGGCAGTGCGTGCAATAGTTGTGTGATTTCATGTCCTTCTCGACTTCATTGTAAGGAGCTTCCCTCTTCCTGTACTTTGCAACACTCTTGTTGTCCCAAGATTTTCGAGGAGACATTGATTTCCTCCAAAATCTCATGCTAGATCTATCACTTTTGGAAAGTGATGTGCCATCATTTTCCTTGGATGGTGTTGGTGATAATTCAATCTCTTTGCTTGAAGAATCCTCTACTTTTTCTTCTTTTGATCATTCTCTTTCAACATACTTGAATCATACATATCGGGGTCTTCCTTCAACCTCCAGTGGTTGAATGATGCCTTGGAAATCAATACCAAGACCTACTGCTTTATACCCCATCTTCTTTAGTAACTTCAAGCCAATTCCCTTGGTGTTCCTTTTGAAAGAACCAAAAGAAGCATAATCATTAATGAGGGAAGTAATTGAACATGGAGAATGTTTTACCTCCATTCATGTTTGTGACACTTGGTCATCTTCCTGAAGTTTGGCCAACTATTCCTCCTGGTTGGATGAAGCTATAGATGAGGCTTCTAGGAAACCACCTTGGTTCCTTGGTGTCTAGAGAGAATACTTTATTATTTGATAATATGTGCAACCATCAACACTTTCATGACAAGAACCATAACTAGTATACCTATCAAGGCCACAAGTTGGTCTAGTATTAGAGGGACTTTCTACTTCTTTTGTCATGGAGCATTGTCCAAATTTCGCCTCCATAGCTTGTAGTTGCAGATGTAGTTTAATGATATTATCACACTCATTTAAAGTATTAATCATTTTTACAATTTTAAATGGAATATCAATCATTCTTTTTTAAACCTTGTCACATATCATCAATCATTGTTTTAATGATCTTCTCCATGGTGTGCAAAGTAATCAATCCTTGTGTGGAGATCCTCATAGATTACCTGTCATGTCATCATATGGATGCCACATCATTTGTACGGATGACATATGGCACTTTTTTATTGGTCCACATGGGTGCCTGTTGTTGGGGAAAAACACCCTACGGACTAGCAAATAGAGTTCAGACTTTGCATGCAGATATGACCGCATAGAAATTACTTTCTACCTTCATCCCTAGATTTAAATCCCCTTTTCTTAGTAAATGCATGGAAAGATCAACCTACCTCGTTACCGGCGTTTGATGTCGATCCTCCATTGTGCTTGATTACTTGTTCACAATGCTCCTTCCAAAGCTGACCTGCATTCAAGACGAGCAACAACTATGCATGCATACTACTTATATACTAACAGGCTAGAAATCAAACATAAACTAATCAAACCATAAAAGTTCATGAATTGGGACGGGAAAAGCATTCTCTTTATTACTCAAAATGAGTCAACTTACAAAAGTTGAGACCGACGACCACTCCTTGAACCTGATCCTGGGCTCCTCTTCTTTTGTCCTTCCACTGCTTTGCTTTAAATCTCCTTTGGCATTAGGAAAGGCTAAAGGGTTGGGATAATGGAATATGTAAATGGGCAAAGTTTCTTTGCTATATTTTTCCTTCTTTCAAATGGGACCCCTACCCCTTCTTTTATAGGCTAGAAGGAGCTAGGTATTTGGACGAACCCTCGACCATGCATGGCTGGGAGTTTTAGTTAACTCACCCATAGCTTTTTGTTCCGTCGGAAACTTTCCTTTTTTTGTGATTCTGAAGGTCCATGCGGGCTGTAGTGGGCCTGCTAGCATGGACATTGTAGATCCACGCGGGTTGTAGAGGGCCAGCTAGCGTGGACTTTTAAAAATGGAGTTTTTAGAAGAGTTGTTCAACAGTTCTTTGGAAAAGAAGGGATATGAGATGGCTTGATGCCAGGTAAGCATGTGTGGTGCAATTTAAGGTTATAACAGTGCCTGAAAATGTCAAAAATGAGTGGCCTATGGCACTCTCTCATGTTTCCACATCAACTAGCTGAAATCATCCTGGCAAATGTACATATGAAATGTGGCAACCTACGGGCCTTCCACATGGCTCCTCCTATTTGAATTTTTCCCTATTTTGACCAAACGTTCATCCGCGATAACTTTTTCATACGAACTTCGTTTGAGGATATTTTTTCATCGTTGGAAAGCTATCACCGAGCTCTACACAATGAATTATTTTTCAAGAAAATTTGATATGATAAAAGTTTGAGCATTTCTAGATCCTCCTGGACCTCTATGAGCATTCTAGATCTTCCTGGACCTCTGTGATCATTTTGGATCCTCCTGGATCAAGAACTTCCCTCAAAAATCCTCGAACCTGGCGTCAAATAATAAGGCTTACTATCCAACTTTGAATTTATTCTTATTAATGAACTTTTCATCCCATTGAGCTCTTTGATGTTGTATGATTGATGTGTGGTGTAGGGAATCTTGATGGATTTTATATAGCTCATTGATCTAGAGGATTATTTGTTTCTCGGCTTCAGTTAGGTCCATTCCAAGTTGTAGAATTCTTCTAAGTGCTTGGATCTTTGTTTCAATTAGCAACACTGCTCTCTTTCCATACACAAATTTATGTGGGGTGTAGCCAGTAGTGGTTCTCCATGTTGTTTGATAGGCACATAAAGCTTCAGGTAGTTTGTTAGCCCAATCCTTGAGGTGTAATCTAATAGTCTTGGTGATGATGGTCTCAAGTATTTTGTTTGTCCTTTCTACTTGTCCATTGTCATGCGGGTGATGTGGGGTGGTAACCCCATGTTTGATCTTTTATTTGTCCATAAATTCTCTGGCAGGCCTTAAAGTGAATTATGTTCCTCCATCAGTAACGATTTCCCGAGGTATCCAAAATCTGGTGAAGATCTCTTCATGAATAAATCCTAATATTTTTTGTTCTGTTGTGGCTAGGAGTGCCTTGGATTCCATCCATTATTGGAAATAATCTGTCCATACTAGGATGTAGGAGTTATTATGGGAAGAAGGAATGATCAAGCCTACAAATTATAGGTCCCATTTCTAAAATGGTTCTAATACCAACTATGGATATAACAACATCTCATCTAATTGCACCAGTATTCCCATGCACTAGAAGAGGTCACGCCTTTTTACATCTTCCTTGGCATATTTGAAGATAATGGGCCAATAGTACTCTTGGTGAAGTACCTTTTACCCAGTCCTATTGTTTTCAAAGTGGCCTCCACATGGGCTATCATGGCATGATTTCAACATATCATCGATTTTATCTTCTCACACACATCTTCTAATGATGAGATACAATCTTGTGGGGAAGACACAACCGTCGATCCATGAGAATCTTCAACTTTGTTTCATGATCTGTTGTCGCTATTTTGGGGATAAATGGTTGGTAGTCTTACCTATAGCCAAGTAGTTATCAATATTTGTGAACCAAGGAGAGTTAGTAGAAACCAAAAATAGGTGCTCATGAGGAAAATAATCTTCTAGAGGTAGATGATTTTTGCTAGATGTGAGTTGTGAAAGAAAATCAACCACTACATTATATTCTCCTAGTTTATTCAATATGGTTATATCATATTCTTGTAATAAAATCAACCATCTAGTGAATTTTACATTAGTTATAGGTTCGTTCATTAAATATTTTATGGAAACATGGTCAATATGCAATATTACTTGATATCTTGTGATGTAATGCTGAAATTTATTAATTGCATTCATTACCCCAAGAAACTCTTTTTCTATTACCGTATAGTTTAGTTCTGTGGGAAAAAATATTCTTACTAGCGTATTGGATTGCATATGGATCCTTCCCTTTAATTTATCCTAGAACATGTCCAATAACAGTTTTAGATGCGTCTGTGGAGATATGAAATGGGAGGGACCAATCAGACCCTCTTAAAATAGGATCTTTAGACACTTTCATTTTTAGTTTGTCAAGTGCATGATGGCATGTCTCTATCCATGAAAAATCAAAATATTTTGGTAGTAAATCAAATAATGGATGAGAAATTTGTGAGAAATTTTCAATAAAGCGACGATAATAACCAACATATCCTAAGAAACCTTGTACCTGTTTTTGTGAGGTTGGAATTGGAAAGTTTAATATTACCTTTACTTTTGCTAGATCCACTTGGATACCTTTGGCTAAGATGTGGTGTCTTAATATGATTCCATAAGTTAACACCATTGCACATTTCTCATTGCTGAGGGAAACATTTGATTCTTTACACATTATCAATTTTTTCTCTATATTTGTCAATGCCTCATCAAATTCATCCCCATATGTCATGAAAATTTTCATATATATTTCCACACATTCATGGATTAAATGAGATACCAATGAAACCTCTTTTAAAGGTGGAGAGGGTGTTGCATAACCTGAATAGTAGAACACAATATGAAAATGTCCCCCATGGACAAGTGAACGTTGTTTTGTCTTGATCCTCGGGTGTGATCTTGAACTAATTATGCCCACTAAATCCGTCGAGCAAAGAAAAGTATTTATTACCTGCTAATGTATCCAGGACATGATCAATGAATGGGAGTGGGAAATGGTCCTTGTGTGTTGATTTATTGAGTTCTCTATATTCCACACAAATTCTACATTTGTCGTTTTTATTTGGTACTATGACAAGAGGGGAGACCCACTAGCTATTAGAAATTGGATAGATAAAGTTGGTTATGAGATATTTGTGTAGCTCCTCCTTGAATATGTCCTTCAGTGTCAGATTCATCCAAAGATGGGGCTGGAAGATGGGTTTGGATCCTTCCTTGATGTATATGTGGTGTGTGTATAGGTCAATATGGATCCCCTTAATGTTAGAGTAATCCCAGGCTAAGGCATTACTGTTTTTTTGTAACACTTTAACCAATCTCTCCTTTTGTTGTTTAGTCAGTCCTTGATTGATTTTCAAGGTTTTCTCGGGGATGATTTATATGGTTTATGTAGGGGACCCTTGGTCTTTTTCTGGTGGGGATTCGTGTTCTATGGGTGAGATTCTTGTTGAGTCTAGGGAAGCCCGTAAGCTCAAGAATATGTGGGTTTGTTTAGGAAGAAGAAGAGGCTTTGAAATCATTGATTTCATCATCCTCTATTTTATCTCTAATGGATATGTATTGATCTATGGAAACGACTTAATGATATTATCATTCTTTGTCACTCTATTCTTCGTCGGCCCAAAGTGGTGTCTCGAGATCTATGTTGGGTTTGGTGAGAGGATAGAGGGTTAATTATTTTTTAGATGTCTCATGGGAGATGGTCATATTTCTTGACCTACAATCGATGTAAGCATATGTGGTGGCCTTCCAAGGCCTTCCCAGGATTAAAGGATACCCGCCCAGAGAGGTTTTGGTCTGTATGACCATAAATTCAGTAGGATATTCCCACGAATCTATGGAGATCACTACATCTTCTAACATTCCCTCTA
This sequence comes from Picea sitchensis, assembly GCA_010110895.2. NCBI lineage: Eukaryota > Viridiplantae > Streptophyta > Pinopsida > Pinales > Pinaceae > Picea > Picea sitchensis. Next base: position 46,517 of record SNQJ01S0054028.1, read on the forward strand.
GTTTGATGGTTTATCTGCCAATGAGTTGGAGTATGGTTGGGGTTTCTCTGAGACCCATAAGTCCTAAGGCTTGTATAGTCTCACGCATCATAACATTAATGCCAGCCCTAAGGTCAATTAATGTGTTACTAATGAGTGTCTTTTTTCTCTACACATAAATTGTTGGACTTCCAGGGTCAGAGTATTTAGTTACAATAAACCCCCCCATCATTAAGTCTGATAGTTTTCCCATGACATAGATGGTTTGCGTATCCTTTTGTTTTCTATTGAGTTTCCTTAAACAAAGTTGTCGTAGTGCTTTTAAATATATGGGAACATTATTAATTTCTTGAAACAATGGTATTTTAACACACACATTCTTTAGTTCCCCCAAGAAGTCAAATTCAGGTTGAGTAAAAGGTTTTTCTACGTTTAATCTTTCTAGATAGGGTGGGTTTTTAATTTTAGGGTGGGAATTATCATCTTTCAAGGGTTCCTAAGATTGTTTTTGTTCTAATTCTTCATTTCAGACATCCTCATTCAAATATTCAATACTAATACAAGGTTGGTATTTGGTTATTGTCTTCTTGGATAGAAGGTGAATATTGTTGCATTCCAGGGAAGAGATGGAATAGATTAGGTAGGTTGCAAGTCTAGCAACTTATGTTGGTTGGCCTGACCTTTCATTACTAGGGTTAGGAATGGGTTGTGTAGATAGTTTTGGTTGAGGAGGGGATGATGTGGATTCCTGCATATGGGGAGGGGGAATAATTTGCATGGGTGGTTCTTTCATGGGATATTGAGGGCCTCATAAAGTAGGGTTTCTCTACACCTATTTCCATAACTAGTTTGGAGGAGGAGGGAGAACCCATTGTTTTGTTGGCATATTGTATGGTTGAGAAGCATATTGCATGGAAGGGTTAATCCAATATGAATTGAAATATTGATATTTTTCTTGAATCATACCTTTAGGTTTTGGTTTCCAGGGTTTCTTCTGAGAGAGAAACCATAATACCAGAGAAACTAGCTTGAGATCCAACTCTCTATACCCTGACCTTGTTAGGGACATGCAATAAGAAACGAAAAGGATCAGATTCCTCTGATACCACTTATATGGATTATATTAAGAACAAAATGAAGGAAAAGATATAAAAAGGAAACACACAGAGATATTGCAAGAAACATAGTGATACAGTTAACTCAGATTCTATTAATGAATGAAATACAAAAGACTATAAAATGCAAAGGATACAAACTAACTAGAATGGTGGTAGCTTACCCCTGAAGAGAGAGATGTGTCGATTATGCTCATTTGCAAGAAGTTGATCACAAAGAGGCTAAAAAGGAATTTTGACATAAACCATCAATGAGAAAACCCTAAACATCCAAAAACCTAACACTAGAAGATGAAACACCCAAAGGTTTGTGGGCCCCGATGTGGTTAGTTGATACATCAACTTCCCTGGGGCATTACTTTTTCATATTATCTATGTTAGGGGCACTCAGTAGCCCATTGGAAAGGTTTATCCAACAAGTACACATTTCAAACGACTCAATACATTCCTGTGACATCTTTTAGGTGTTGCCATGTCAAACAAATGTTGTTTATGGCCTCATAACAACCCTAGAAGTTTGGGACCCAAAACACTGTAGAAAAACTACCAAGATGTGGAACCATTATGAATTAGTGGAACGGGTGGGTGGCCACCAGTATCCACCTAGATCACTAGAGGGATAGACATCCTTGTGGAATCATAGCCTTAGATCAAGAGTGGCTTGTTGTTGAGAGAAATTGAAAAGAAATGTCTATGGCTGGGAGAACGTCCCCTGTATGCAGTCAGTTGGTTCAACCATTAAAAGATAATCTTTTTTTGTCTTTTATATAGATTATTCAGTTGTGTAAATGTTAATTTGAATTCTATTATGTTTTTTGGAAATGCATGCATTCATGGTTTTATTATGTTGTTAATTGCATGGATAAATTCGTGTGAATGTTTCCCTATGTTTAATTTATTTACATAGGGTGTATTTAATTTCATGTTCGACGAGCAGGGTACATTACAAGTGCCTTGGGTGCCACTAGGAACATGTAGTCCACTTCAAGCCAATTGTGACGAGTCTCATATTAGATGAATGATAAAAAAGTAACGGCCTCTAAATGGCGATGGGTGGTTTATTTATGATTGCAAGAGAACTAGATTAGAATGACTATGTAGATAAACTCTTATGAAAAAGAAAAAAACATATTTATCGTCGAACACTCCTTTCTTCTCATTCAAATCAATCAAAATTCATTATGAAACCATAGTCAATACCAAATCAATCCCAAACAAAAATGTATTAAAGAAATTTTATATACCACAAGATAATAGTGTGTATGATAACCATGTGAATACTTTTTTTTTAAATTATGTTTCTTCATTAAATGCACATCATCCATGTTTTTCTATTAACTTTATGGAAGTGCAATATAAAACGTTTAAAGTCAAAAGTTCTCTAAAAAATTAGTAGACCAAAATATCTTCAAAAAATTGTTTTATACATCATCAATGTTTTCCTATTAATTTAATGGAGATGCAATATAAAAATTTAAAGTCAAAAGTTCTCTAAAAAATTAATGGACCAAAATATATTTAAAAGACCGTTTTCTTCATCATATACACATCATCAATGTTTTTGTATTACTTTTATGGAAGTACAATTTAAAACATTTAAAATCAAAATTTCTCTAGAAAATTAACCAACCAAAATATCTTTAAAACTTTTTTGCCTTTCTAAAATTTAAAGGTAATTTTTAAAAGATTTACTTAAATATTTAATTGTTTAAAAATAACATGTTGGATAATATATTTTATTATTAAAGTCAAAAGTTGTATTTAAAGATCAACCGACCCGAATTTATTTATAACACTGCTTTATGCA
>SNQJ01S0054028.1:49427-61078 GCA_010110895.2 Picea sitchensis
GTGGAAGCCATTAACTGTGCAAATTACATAGTAAATTGCACTCCTACAAAGGCTCTAAAAAATATAACACTGGAAGAAGCATGGAATAAAATTAAGCCAAATGTAATCCACTTCTGTGTATTTAGTAGTGTAGCATGGGCGCACATTCTTGATGAGAAAAGGAAATGTTTACATCATAAAAGTGAGAAGTGTATTTTTGTTGGTTATTCTAGTATAAAAGGTTACAAACTTCTGCAACCTCATTCTAATGAAATTATTATTAGAAGAGATGGTAAATTTGATGAAAATATCTTGGTTTCCGAGACTAATTTGGCTTTTGTGCCTTATTCATCCTACGAGCCATTTTCGGTGTTTGTTCCATATTCTACTCCTATTCTAGTTTCTTCTTCTTCAGATGATGACAGTGAGGATGAAAATCCACCTATGCCTTCTCACATTCCTCTAGATGATTCCATTGAACATGAACCTGCACCAACACCACAACTTCCCAGATGGGTCCATTCAACTCAAGAATCAACTAGTGATCTTTTCGATGAACCTTCATATCAACGTCCGACATGTTCACAGTTCCAATGAGCCTCTTCTCTTTTGGATGAAGTTTCAGAAACTCATGATTCATAAACATTTGCAGAAATTTCAGGTCATCCAGATTGAGACACAACAATGACTGAAGAGTAACTCTCTTTAATGGTGAAAGATACTTGGGATCTTGTACCTCTTCAAAAGGAAGAAAACTTGTCAGATGTAAATGGGTGTACAAAATTAAGTATCCATGAGATGGAAGCGTTGAAAGACACAAGGCTTGGTTAGTTGCCAAAGGATTCTCCCAAATTGAAGGCATTGACTATAATGAAACCTTTTCCCCTGTATCCAAAATGAATTCCATCTACCTTGTTCTAGCCCTTTAATTCTCACATAAGTGGGAGGTCCATCAAATGGATGTCAAGTCCACCTTCGTACATGGAAATTTGCAAGAATAAATCTACATGGAACAACCTCCTGGCTATGTCCATAATGACTCTAGCCTTGTTTTTTTCCTTAAGAATCTCTTTATGGTCTTAAGAAAGCTCCTTGATCTTAGTATGCCAAAATAGACAAGTTTCTTCTTGATACTTTCTTTTCTAGATGTCATTTTGACCCCAATTTCTATACCAAGAAAGTAGGAAGCCATCTCAAAATCCATATTCTTTATGTTTATGAACTTATCCTCATTGATAGTGACCCAAAACTTTTAACCCGTGTGAAATCCAACCTTCAAAATAAATTTGAAATGACGGAATTATGTTATTTCCATTATTTCCTTGGCCTCGAAGTATTGCAATCCAAGGAAGGCATCTTTATTTCCCAATCTAAGTATGCTTGTGACCTTCTTCGCCACTTTCATATGGATTATTCTAAACCATCCCCTTCTCCCTTCCAGTCTGGAGTCAAACTTTCTGCCACTTGTACTTCTCTCGAAGTTGATGCCACCTTGTACCATCAATTAGTTGGTAGCCTCTTATATTTGACTCATACCTGTCCTAATATTTCCTTTGTTATTCGTATTGTTTCCTGGTATGCAATCACCCCATGAAATCCATTGGAAAGAAGCTAAAAGGATACTTCAGTTTGTCCAGGGTACAGTTTAGTTTGGCATACATTACAACTCAGGGAGGACTTCTTTATAGGTTGGTTTCATTGATTTAGATTGGGTTGGTGACCTTGATGATTGAAAGTCTATTGCAGGTTGTGTTTTCATCCTTGGTTCAGGACCTGTCACTTAGGCTTATAAGAAAAAAAAAATCGTTTCTCTTTCTTAGCAGAAGCAGAGTACCGAGAAATGGTTAATGTAAGTCAAGAATCTTTGTGGCTTCGATAGATCCTTTCAGATTTTGGTTTTTGGTAGCACCATCCAACCACCCTTTGGTGAGACAACCAGAGTGCCATCAAGCTCACAAAATATCCATTTTGACATCAACGTAATAAACAAATTGAGCTACACATGCACTTCATCAGAAAACTCATTCACAATCGAGTTATTGAAGTGTTATTTTTCCCTACAAAATATCAAGTTGCAGACATTTTCACAAAGTCTCTTAAAGAAGTGAATTTTTCCAAACTTCAATATATGTTATGAGCTCAAGAATTTTTCATTAAGCGGGGATAGGCTCTAATGTCTCCTTCCTTTTCCTATTGTGTTACCTTTGTAAATCCTTCAATCCTATCCCAAGTTGTTATTAAGGGGGGATGTTAGGATATTTAGATACTTAGGAGTTAGTAAAGATCAACTTAGTCTATTGTGTCATTAGGTCAAAATGTGTTTCTTTAGTATGCATTAGTATGCATTTGTAGTTAGGAAATATGATGGTCATGATATGTTCCCAACACAGAGTGATCTAACAGCTCATATTCTCCTTGATATTAATGGCTACATTGATATATGGCTTAACACTCAATTTTTCCATGGTCTCTATTTAAATAAAATGGAGGGTCATTTACCAATGATCAATTTTGAGAAACTCTCTTGTAAATCTCTCTACAATATTTTATTTTGCATTAGTAAATTGATCCAAGTGGCCACGTTAGTTGGGGCCATGGATGTTTCCCCATAGTGGTTTTACGATGTAAAAACATTAGTGTGTTGATGTTTGATCTGGTTGTGAGAGTGGTTACTAAAGGTGTTTATCCTTTGTTGGAATACCTGTGTTGTCAAAAAAATATAATTTTTTTTTCCTCTTTGACGTTAGAAGAAAAAATTAAATTATAATTCAAGGGAATCCTCAACCAAAGAATTTGAAGAGGCCAAAGGATAAGAGGAGGCCAACAAAGAAGAATAATATAGGTTGAATGCAGAGAAGGATCATCAAGAAATTTTAGCATAACATGAGAGGATTATCAAGGAACAAGAACAAAAAAAGAGGCCAAAGGAGGAACAGAAGAATAAATAAGAGGAAGATGATTCCCAACAATCACTAAGTAAACAAAGGATTCAAGCTAAAAAAAGAGAAGAAACAACACGATCTATTAGAAAATGGAAGGAAAGAAAGAGAAGAAAATTCTAGACAGGTCTTAGAAGAGAAGAAGCGAGCTGAGGAAGAGCTGGCAGAGCAACAAGAGAGAGATCAAGAGGAATGAAAATTCAAGGAGGAGAATGAGAGAATGAATAGGGAAAAGGATGGGAGTAGTGAAAAATAAATTGAAAAGAGTTCAACCGCCATCAAACCTCCCAAAACCATTGACTTGACAAAGGAAAAGGAAGAAATGGAGAAAATAGGTGTGCCAATAATGAATGAAAAGTTATTAGACCCAAACAAATCCACTCAAGGCTCAAAGGAATAAAATTTTATAGGAACAAATTGGGGTGACACTGTGCAAGATACAAAGACTAAGAAGAAGACATCACATGATCAAGTGACAGACAAGACAAAGGTCATGCTAATATCTCAATTGATAAGGTCCCCAATCCCAAGGACTCAGAGGGTATTCCAGATGCTCATAATTCTCAACACACTCAATCTATGGAGGTACGGAAATATACAAGGGATACCAATGATACAATAAGTCATGAACATAAATAAGCAGAAAAACCACACAAGAGCACATTGTGCAAGATAAACAACAAAATGAGATGGCTTGGAAAGAAAAGAAAAATAAAGAGACTTAACTAGATCAGACAATGGAAGAGACTCAAGAAACTCCATCAGCTAAAAACAATTGACAATACCAATCAGTTGAGAATACCCAAAAAACTCAGGAGGATGAAGAGATTCAAAATACTCATAAGGATGAGAAAAATAACGATGCAAAACCCAAAGGGAAGAGTAAACAGGTCATCATAGAACATTTTCACATTCCTAGCAATATGAACAACATGTTATCTTGGGGAGACCAACCTATACCCCAATTGATTGATGAATTAGATGATTTAGAGTCTTTCACTTATGACAAGAAAATGAATTCCATTGTTAGCAGGACTTAGCAAAAGAGGAAGCTCACATTAGACAACAATGTGATATGCACCTCTAAGGAGGTCATCCTTGATATAAAGAAGGCCAAAATGAGTGATATTGTTTCAACGAGGATGGCCATCACTCATGCTTCATTTGATAGATGTATAGAAGAAGAAAGAGAGTTGGACCAAGCCAAGAAAGAGGTATCCTCTCTTCAACACTAGGTATAGTATTATCAGGAGGTTAGAGGAGCTTATAATTTTGTCAAATATCTCATGGAAGAACACGATAAATGCCTTTCGACACAAGACAATATTCTAATAAAGGTAGTAGAATGCCAAGAAGAGAGCTTATTGTTGGGGATAGAATGAAAGGAGGTTCTCCGATGGAGTGAGAAAGGTGGTAGGGCTTTGGACCGGGTGGAGTTCCTCAAGGAAATTCAGAAGGAAAAGCGGGAAGAAGATCATGGAATTGACATCTTAACAGATGATGACATTGCAAAGATGCACATAGATAAACAATATTGGGATGATATTATAGAAGAGAAAAGGGAGAGGATGGAAGAAGAATGGGAGGCTTGCAATCAAGCATGGGACAAGATCAACCAAGCAATGATTGACATCCAATTACCAATGTTCAGGTCTCCATCGGAGTTTTGACCGATTGAAGAAGTACCAATAGGGTTTAAATAAAGTGTTGATGAATACTAGAAAGAGGTAAATAAAATGTCTAGATTGGAGCAAGGTCACCTACATAAATATGCAGTTGGAGCGATCAAATGGCTTATCATCTTGAATGGCTAATACCAAAATTGAAAAACATATGTTTTGATTCAGGGAGAGCAAGCATACTTTGAGCATACCAATGGATCATCATAAGTTTCCATACGGTGACATATGCATCGATCTTTGTGTTAGAAAAATAGGATTGAGGAGCAATAAAATAAAACAAATGCAGAAATAAAACACAGAAGATACACAATACAATAGAGACACAGATATATGTGGTTCACCCAGTGTGGGATACGTCCACCAGACAAATTTTTAGGTCCTTCCTTTTTTATTATCTAGCAAAATGAAGGGATACAACCTACAACACGCTCGTTGTAACTTACTCTTCTTTCTCTCACAGTCTCCTCTCCCAGAATATAATATCTGCAATAATACACAGCCGCAATACAATTCCCTCATAAGATAGGGTTTCCTTCTAGGGAAAAAACCCTAAAATAACTTCTATTGTTAGATTTGCGACCTTATAATGAATGGTCCAAATTGACTATGAAATTACAATATTTTACAAGGCAACTTTTCCCAAAATTTTGGTTTGGGGGCGATGCCACTAAATCCCCCATCAGGGGGGGGATACAAAAATTGTCGTCGCCCCCTCCTAGACCCCCCTGGTGACAATTGTGGGGGGGAAAGCCCCCCCACACCCCCCATTAGGGAATGGGGTCCAAGCAAGGATGAAACAAACCTCTGAATCAGGAAGATAATAAGGCTCCACAACCAACACTTTGTTCATAATGCTCAACATATTTAGATGAACATGCAAGCCCTAAAACTCCATGGTCACATGAGTCATATTGACTCATTTCTGTTTTTTTATTTTCTATTTTTGGTGAGTTTAATATTTTTGACATTCATAGTGGATATAAATAAATGGGTCGACCTTTAGAAAGGGACCTTTAGTTGTATAAAAAATTTAGACTGAATTTGATTGGAGAACTATTTCAAAAGTTGATTCAGAAGCTCCTATGTAGCCAAGGAATTTTGACAGAACCATTCCGTACTCTGATAGTATTGTGGATTATTCTACAAGCAATTGTTATGTCAGACTTGTCTAGTAATAAATTTTATTTAATAAAGTTGTCTTGTTTAAATTGCATAAACTTCTAGATATTAGTCTTAGTCTAACTTTATATCTATAAATTGATTGATTGTTGCTCAACACTTCAATAATCATAGAATTAGTTTAGGGATCATTGATAGAACAATAATTGAATAGTCATTTTTCTGTGAGATTATGTTATTAGTTAAATCTTCTATAGAATTTTTTATTGGAAGCATATAGTAGAGATACTAAAGTATAATTAGATCCACCATTCTTTAAGAGTTATCTTTTAAGGAAGAGTCGTTATCTCTTTTTCATATTTATCTTTTCCTGAAATAACAAAGAAATAATGTTTCTTGTTAGAATTAGTTCTTAAATATCCTAACATTGTGGATTACTACTATTCATTGTCCCTAAAAGTTATCCTAAGGGAATACTTCTTCAAATACACTTGTTTTCACTTCTTTTTTGCAATAAATAAACACAAAAGAGAAAACAAATAAAATGAACAAAAGAGAAAAATCAAACATCTTTTAAATCCCATCGGACGGTTGCCAGACCATTAACCCAAACTATTATTCCATACCAAATAGGGAGTCTAATTGGGCCTCATCCTTTGGTTTAATTCCTACTGTTGAGCATTGGGAATCTATCCCCCTCAACAAAGTGTTGGCTAGACCTTCCAACTCACAATGGTGGAACACATGACATAGATATGTGCTATTCTGGAGTAAATGCAAGGATGCATTATGTAGTCGTGGCCATGGGTATTGGCACATCAACTTATTTCTAATGTTTTGATGCATTATGAAAATATTGGGTGTTGATAATGCATGTGTAAGGAATACCAGTTTCACTCCATTTAATATGATTAATATATAGAAGTGATTGCATTGTTAGTATGTACAATTCTGAGCTCACTTTGTCAGTTTTTGTAAATGAGAAATAAAAGCATATTGTTCATTAATACTGACAATTTGTTTGGTGTTGATTAAGGTTAGTTTTCATTTATGTCAACCCTTGAAGAAAGCCCTGCAACACAAAGGTTTGGGTAATGGACCATGTTGCCGCCTTATACACACCTGGAAGACGTGGAAGAAATCTTCAATCCACTCGGTGTGTCCTTGGGGGCAAGTGAGAGTTAAGGTGTTGTCACCTAATCCTCAAATCCTTCGTCTAGGCTAACTCCTAGCGAAGCCAAGAGGGGGTAGTCCCTAACAAATATACTATGGCTTGATCTAAGCTAAGTATAGAAATATAAATCTAGGAGTTTATTGCTTTCATTCAACAATCAACCATGAATTTAAGTACACATGAACACATCAATCATCCACAATATAACATCAATAAGAAAATACTTGCATCAAAAGGATACTCAGGTACGTTTATTTATGCAAGTGAAATTAAAGTTTTCCTTAAAGATGATATCCAATGTATAAAGGAAGCTTGTGGCTTTGCTGAATGTGAAAATTGAGATCAGTGCCTTAAAAAGAATCATGGGAAATGTAGTTCGTGTGTTTTATTAGGATAAATTGATGTTGAATTAGTGAAATGGTTTGGGCCTCCTTAGAGGTTATCTCTTTGCTTGGAAACTTGCGGAGAGCTTTACCGAAACCCAATGGTCTCACCAGTAAAACCCACTCAAAGTGTTGGATGTCCAAAACGGGAGGGAAACCAGGTCCCGAGAGGGCCTACCTTACTTTGCAGGTCACTTCAAGGTGTTTTCCCACACATTAAGCTAACTGCTTTATAGATTTTCCTATTAAACTATCAACCACTGACCAGCACAACGTGTATGAAACTTACTTCCAGCAGTTCGAGACTAGCTCACAACTGGAAGGGTCAGGAACCGCACTGAGAGCTGGGGGGAATTTGTTTATTTTATGACAAGTAAAATAAATGTGAGACTAATTACTAGATCCACACTAACCAGGCCTCTTGCGAGGTCGCTGAGGGGATGGTTTATTCGCCAAATTTGAAATTGCGGAAAATAAAGCTAATCTAGCAATTAGTGGTCTACTTTGCAAAATGAAAACTAATCTAAACTAATTGATTGTGCTTTGAGATGGATTAAAGATTACTTTAGCTTACTTTAATTATGCAAAACCAAATTTAAGCTAAAACTTGCAAAAATTGACACCACAACCGAAACACCGTTCCCCCAGGGGGAATGAAAAGCGGGAGCTTGTAGTCCCACTGATTTTATTAAAGATTTGCATGAGACTTTATGGAAGAGACTTGTGACCATTCATTAGGGGGGTCACAAGTCTTTATAATGCTTTTCAAAGGTTTATTAAGCAAATAGGTGCTCTCGGGGGTCCCGGATGCTCCTAATCCGCCCAAAACGAACAGAGTTTCTTCCTATATGTTCGTCAACCTACACAAAACAGCGAACAAATAAAGCAAAAGATGCAAAAAAACACTTTTGAAGTGTCTTGGGTTATTAGTAAAAATCTACAAAAAAATTCTAAGTTAAATTCTACAAGAAACTAGCAAAATTCTAAATTTAAACTAAGTAGAGAAAACCCTTTTCTTACTATTCTTTTCGCTGTCCTAAAACAGAAATATAAAGACAGTAAGCTTTGCTCAAATATGGAAATCAAGCTCTTGGAAAATACCTGTCTTTAGCCTTTAAAAATTGCCAAAAAGAGTGAGACTAAAGATAAAATGAAGCAAGTTAGATCTAGTTGAATCTTTCTTTAGAACTTGAGATCTAAACTACTTGCTTTGAAATACATAAAGTAAATGAAATATTTAACCGTAGAAACCTACAACCTTTTACTTTATGTGTGTTTAGAACAAGTAACCAAAATGTAGAATTTGAAGAGAAAGAGGAGAAGAAATGCTCGATTTTCTTGAACCTTTGGGCAATGGAGTCTCTTGTTTCTATGGAGAGTGGAGGGACTATGTTACTTCACCGCAATTTTTGAAGATGAGGGGGCAGCAAGCTAGCTTAGCCTCTCCTTCAAATAGGATATCCTACACAACTTCAAACTTCTTGCAAAGAGGTTAACCGCATCGGTGTCATATAATTTAGAAAAAATTGAGAGCATGAGAATTAAACAAAATAAACATGCACATCAAATTACCTAGTGATCAGAATCTGGACCAGGGGTCTAAAATTTGCTCAATTTTCAAAGTGCTCAGAATGCGACGAAAATGATGCCATTGCGTCCGTCTCATTCTCCTGATTCCGGCGGTATATTTACTTTCGCAAACGGAGTCCGTATGGAGAAGTTATCACGTTCTGTTCGCCAGGCCAAACAGGGAAAATTTTGATGCTGGCTGGGCAGGCCGTACAGCTGACGTGGCAGGCCGTACAGTGACGTGGCATGTTCGTACAGGACACGTGGCGACTCCTGGGCGTGACACGTGTCATGCATATATGGCATTTCCAGCATACGTTTGACCAATATTGAGGGTAGGGCCGGGGCTAGCCCCGACCCCCGGTTCTATTGCCAACAGATATGACCGTATGTCGATACCATTGCGCGGGAGGAATAGTAATTGGAACCCACGGTTCTATGTATCACCAAGTGACCGACCATTTGTTATACGGCGTGCGCGGTGGTTTAAACTGTTAACACACAAATTTGTATGTGTTATATGCGCGGTGGTTTAAACTGTTAACACACAAATTTGTATGTGTTATATGCGCGGAGGTAATTGTAATATGACCCGTGGTCATATGCATTGATTCATATGACCGTTTAAAATTATAGCGCGGGTGTTAATTTTAAAACACACGGTTACGTATATGCCATGTGACCTATGCACATTTAAAACGGTTGGCGTGGGTTATGTCATATGGCACGGGGTTTTAACATTATATGCCACAGTTACTTCCACATACATGTGACCACTGAAAGTTACATTTGTTGCGCGGGTTTGAAACTTTGGTTAAAAACCATAGTTATTATATTATATGTGACCACATATATAAACCGGAGTGCGCGCGATTTTTTAAAACATGGTTTCAACGGTTGAACAGCGACCCGCCACGTGGCGTGGCTTGATTTGTTACAAACAGTTAGCCCCGAATTTGCGCTGGGACGTGGCCATATGGCCCCCCATGCGCCCAACACCTCCGTCCTCGAGGGGCTTTGTTTTCGCTAACGGTGCGACAATTTGGCACATTTTGTGGGACGCGCGTGGGTGCTGGGTTTTGTGACCGAAAACGCCCAGAAGCCAGGTTCACTTTCCCACAGGTGCAAAATGGCGAACAGGTAACAGAGCTTGAAGGGGAAAAATGGCAGAGGCCATAACTTTTGGAGTTTTTGACCAAATCAGGTGCTGTAAAAGCCCAGCTAGAGGTTTTTGGACGTCCTGAGTCCATTGGAACCATTTTCATAGGCATTTGAAGAGCCCATTTGCAGGTTTTTCACATTTGAAGTTTGAGGAAGCTTCAGGAGCCTTAAAGCCCTCATTGTTTGAGGCATTGCTCTGATGAGCACATATTCATTTTCTGAGACTGAATAGTCATTTCTGACTGTTTATTATGCTCTGAACACTTTGGGATAGGTTTCATATCCATTGGAGGACTTCTACAGGTATTTTTTCCTCATTCAAGTTCAGGGAAGCTTGGAGGTCACATGTAGAAGAGGTCATTGTTGGATGAGCCATTGTCCATTTGCAGAGTTTTAACAGTCATTTTTGGGGTTTTTATGTATTATGAATCCAATGGTACAGTCTATAAATCCATTGGAGTTGAGCAACATCTTGTAATGAGCATTTGACAAACTAATCCCAAAGAGCCAAGTCCATTGAAGGAGGCTCAAGGAGACGTAGCCCAGAGAGGGGTGAACTCCTTTATCATCTTGCTATTGTTGTGAGTTTGTTGTGTTATTTGCTGTACTTTACATTGTTGTATATTGGTTTATAACACATATTTAATCTCTTAAAAGATCAATTTCTCACACATGTACATTGACAAGAAGACACCAAGAACTTAACACATAAACCCTCTTGCACATTATAACACATGAAGCAAGGTCCTGTTAAGATTTATTTTATGAGGTAGAGGGTGCTTGCATAGCATAACAAGTCAGCCTTCTATTTTCAGATCACCTAGCATATATAAGACAATAGAAACAACAATCAAACAAGCTTCCTACCTCTATCCTATTGAGAGATAGCTCCCCTTACAAGGCCAAGATTCACCGAAAAATACAAGAAATAATCAACAAAGCATATACCTCATATACACCACACACATAGATGATCCACACACAAAAGCTCTACACCGTTAGATAGCCTCCAAAGCCTTTTTATTCAAATATAAATGATATTATGATTACAACAGCAAGCATCTCAACCAAGCTCCAACTAAGTGAGAATGGGGAAGAGTGATCCAATATATAGCACAAGAGTGAGAGTTTACAATGAAGGAGGGTGCACCACTTGTAGAAGGAGGGTGCACCACATGTTAGCATAAGGCTGCCAAGTGTGAGGGAGAGGGCTGCCACCTCTCCCCACACTCCAAAATGTGCCACTTGTAAACCAAATGTGAGTAGGGAGGGCGCCACCTCTCAAGAGGTAGGCTGCCCTCTTTAGAATGCGCTACCTCTCCAAGAGGGGCACACTTCTCTTTGAGCACATGCTCAATACTTGCTAACACCTCATCATACAATCTTCAATCACATCAATATTGTCTCCAATGATTGTCACCTTGACTTTTGTGCCTTTATTTCATCTTAAACATGTCCCCACATGTTTCCTTAATTTGTGCCCTTGCTGATTTTTATTGATTTAATTTGACTTTTTTGGGTTTTTGAGAGTAAAATTAATTTTAAGTGATTAAAATCACCAATTTTACTCAAAAAAGTGGGTACTTAGGTAAAATGGGTACTCTAGGTCCAAAAATGAGCATCCCCATGGCCAATTTAGTCCCCT
>SNQJ01S0054029.1:0-21946 GCA_010110895.2 Picea sitchensis
AAACTGTTTTAGCAACTATATGTTTCTGATTAATGGCTAAGTATGAAAGTAATGTAAAATTACATGTAAAACAAATTAAACATATAGCAAAGAGAAGAAACGTTATATACCTTTGGAAAAATAGATTAAGGTGATAATGTAGGATTAAATGTGAGTGGGAAAAGGAGGTAATGATAGCAAAAAGTATGAGAAAAAAGGTACATTATAAGGTCCTAACATCCCCCCCAACTAAAAAGGTTGCATGTCCTCAGGCAACTTCAATTTAAATCAGAATCCGGATACCGACTCTGGGTGTGCAAATTACTTAAGCAGTAGTTGTAGAAGGTACTATCTGTTGGGGCTCTGAATCCTTGAACATGTTGTAGCCTTTTCCAGGCTGTTGCTTCTACCTTCTTGGGAAACCTATGATGAACTTGATACTTCTCTGCTGCCATCCACAGAATGGGAAAATGGAACTGATAACCTATCCAATTTTCAGCACATTGTTGGACACATTTGATGTAACTAGGTACCCGGGAGATTGTTGTCTCAAGATTGGTAGGACTAAAGGGATTGTGCTCCTGCCTTTTCTTAGAAGATTGTTGCCAAAACATGTTATTTTCTTTTAGG
This sequence comes from Picea sitchensis, assembly GCA_010110895.2. Lineage (NCBI taxonomy): Eukaryota > Viridiplantae > Streptophyta > Pinopsida > Pinales > Pinaceae > Picea > Picea sitchensis. The sequence goes on from SNQJ01S0054029.1 coordinate 610, forward strand.
GCAGTAGTCTCTGTGGATTTAATAAAATTTTGACAATCCTGAAGTATTGTTGCCTGTAGTTGCCGTATATATTGAGTCATCCCCGGTTTCTTCAAAAATTGATAATATTCTGCAACAAAGGTGGCAACGTTCTGTGGTTCTGGCCATATCCAGAGGAGGCGGTTATCTTCATTATGCTTGGAAGCTAGAAAATCATTCTTCCACGTAATCTGGTTGGTAAGGAAGGAGGCGAGTGCCCAAATCTAGATATCACCAACAAGAGGGTTAAGATTAAGCTGTGTGTTCTCAAGAATGGCTTCATTATGAAGATATACCTCACATAGTAGATGTTGATCAGATAGGGTGAACGTACAGATTATTTAACATTGATTATAAGCTGCTATTGTACTCAGAAATTTTCCTAAAGTTGAATAAAGAAACTTCCTCCTCAATTCTGTCATATTTTCTGAGAAATTCTTCTTGGGGTTTTGCCCATATTTTTGGTGCTAAAAGTGTGATTTTGTTCACTGTTCATGAGTATTTCTCTACTATTATATTTCAGATTGCTTAGTTGTTTGTATTTCAGCCCATAAGACAATATTTGCATGTTGTCATATCACTAAAGATTGGTGTACAACTAGAGAAGGCTGAAATCTGTTATTAACTAAGTATGGGACTTATATATACATATTTTAACACATAAGTGTGGTGAGAGGAAATGATTCTACATAGGTTGTGAAGAGGAATAATATTAATAATTGGACCATCTCAAGAACTATAACTATAAGAATAGGCCGTGAATAGGAAGAATATTAATAATTGGGAGAAATATTTAAAAAATATCATTGCGATGCATCTTTTAAAGAACGCATGTTACCAGTGCGTTATAAAAGAAAACACGTCGTTAAAAAGTGTCTAATTATCCAAGGAACATAGAGTACCAATGATTTTAATATAAAAAAGTTCACTGCTTGGTTTATCAATAAAAAGGTATATTAAAGAGATTTGTTTCCTAGAACCAACTACACCGAGTTACATATTTCATATGTGAAATGGCATTGTGGGTCACTTTGTATGATAACCCTTAATCGATGCACTATATAACACAACACACTTGTATAGATATTGATGCTCAACTAACAATGATGCACCGATGTGTTAAATTTAACACATAGTTGTTCAGTTCCTTATGTCTAATATGGATCACCAAGAGAAATGTGTATTATGTTATTAATAACAATCGCTACTTTTTCACTTTTTGTTTGAAAACATAAACTAATTTTAGTTTTTTATAAATACAAATTAGTTAGATATGTTTGTGTTTTATATTTAATTTTTTTTTATCTATATATATGTTCCTGAAAAAAGAAAAAAAATTACGTGAATCAGATACGATGATGATGCCTAGTGCAGTAGTAGCAGGAGCAACTAGAAGAAAAAAAAAAATTAATTCACAAACTACATATGCAAACCTCCACGGTTAAATTTTGTGGAGATTTTTCTTTGCGGAGGCAAAAGCAGTGGTCACTCTTCAGTGCCTCTCATAATTTAGTGCATGGACTCGATCCTCTGCCACTTTCTTAGTGCTTTACCTTATATGTCCTTCTCCATGGGCCACTCAAATTTCTCCAAGATATTGTCCTCGTCATTCTTGTAGCCATAATATAATCTGGCATCAATTCGCTTGTAAATCACATACCGACACCTTCTCTTCTTCACCTCGAGGGGGCTTATCAAATATCTATTTGAGAATCGGGAGGAATTTCATAGCCCCAAATTATCTGTAACTGGGGTGATTTCTGATGGAACTAGGCACATCAAGTTTGTTCCCTTCCAAGTTCATCATCTTGGTCCCTACTTTGGCATAATTAGGAATGCTAAGCTCTACAATAAGAGCTTCCATGTGCCCATTTTCCTTGATCAATAAGAAAGGAACCTAGTGGATGTCTTAATTATAATATTGTGTCGACCTTGAGAATTACCTAAGGTCTATATTGTATATTTAATAGAAGTTAAGAAGCACAATTGGAAAAACAACTGATGATCCATAAAAAAAATTCAACGTGCCTTATTGATAAATATTAGGAATTTCCTTGGACTTGGATTTCTCCTCCATGAGATCCTCACTCATGTACTTATTAAGAAGCTCATGTTTCTTCTTCTCTAAAATCATGTGCTCTATTGATTTCTCATCTGGAAGGGGAACATGAGAAACAAACTCTTTCTCTCTACATTGTTGATTTCCCCTATCCTTCTCTCCCATTTCTTCTACCACATCCTCTTCTTCTTAGAATAGGATAGAATTAATGGCAATGACCTCCTCACTCTTGATCATCAACCAAGCCTCCCTCTAGATAGACTCGATTATTTTCCACTCCCTCAACACTCTATCCCACATATACTCCTCTACAAGTTGCTCAAATTTCTCCAAGATATCATTCTCTTCGTCCATGGCATCATAATAAATGACATTAATTCACTTTTAAATCTAATACCTATACCTCTTCTTCTTTGCCTCTGTGGGATTATCAAATATCTCTTTGACATCGGGGAGGAATTTTGCAACCCTGCTTGTGCTAGTTGTTGGAAGATTGTAACATGCCATCTTCTAGCACTCAATTGTACAAGTGTGGGTGTGAAATTCCTTGCTAACATCAAAGAGTTATTCAATAATCCCCTCGAGGCAAAGAAAATGAGGTCTAGGTATGTAATTTACAAGTGAATTGATTCCAATTATTATGGTGACAGGGATGACGAGAACAATATCTTGGAGAAAGTTGAGCGGCCCGTGGAGGAGGAAATGTGGGATAGAGAACTCAGGGAGTGGAAGGGGATTGAGTATATACTCTATATAGAGGGAGGCCATGTTGACGATCAAGATCAGGGAGGTCATTTCCATTAATTTGGTCCTATTCAAGAAAGATGAGGATGTGGTGGAATAAATGGGAGAGCAGGACAAGGGAATCCAACATCAGAGAGAGTGAGAGTTTGTTGCCCATGTGCCCCTTCTAATGAGAAAATGATTGAGCGCATGGATGTGGAGAAGAATAAAAATGAGCTTCTTAGTAAGTAAACAGGTGAGGATCTCATGGAGGAGTAGGTCGAGGCCGAGGAAATTCTTAGTATTTAGCAATAAGAAATGGTGACAAAACTTATGGATCATCGATTGTTTTTCCAAATATGCCTCTTAACCTCTATTAAATATACAATATGGACCTTAATTCATTATTGAGGTTGACACAATGTTATAATTAAGAAATCTAGTAGGGCTCTTTCTTGTTGAACAAGGAAAAGGGGAATTGGGAATCTTTGATCGTAGAGCTTGGTATTCCTAATTATGCCAAAGTAGGGGCCAAGATGATGGACTTGGAAGGGAATGAAGTTGATGTGCCCAATGCCATCGACAAGGGCCCTGGTTACGGATACTTAGAGGCTACAAAATTCCTCCCCATCCTCAAAGAGATATTTGATAAGCCCCCTTGAGGCGAAAAAGAGGAGGTGTAGGTATGTGATTTACAAGAAAATTGACACAAATTCATATTATGGCTACAAGAATGACGAGGACAATATATTAGAGAAAGTTGAGTAGCTCATGCAGGAGGAGATGTGAGGCAAATCACTGAGAAAGTGGCAGAGGATCAAGTCCATGTGTTAAATTATGAAAAACACAGAAGAGTGATTTCCTTTGTAAAGGAAAACCTCTACAAAATTTTAATTGTGGAAGTTTGCATATGTACTTTATCAATTAAATTATTTCTCGATGTATTTTTATGTAACAACTGCACCAATGTGCTTTCAATCGCATTGGTATGCTATAAACATTATAGCACACATGTATATTTCATTTTTTCAAATCATGTTGTTTTTGTTGTTTGATTTATACAATGTATTATAAGTACCAACGCTAATGGTTTCTCTATTTTTAAATTAAATTTAAGATGTATCACTCATTAAAATTTAGAGTTGTCATATAATGTTTAACTTTGGTTTTATGAAATCATTTACTTTGGATTGTAATTGCAAAAACTTATAACCATTAATGCCATATTATAATGTTGAATTCTTCTTCAAGGTGACTTGTTTAATTTCCAACAAGATATAATATGTTGATTAAACATATTTACAAAGAAAAAATACTCTTATGAAATGTTATTTTCTCATTTATTTTATTGATAACGTTATAATAAGTGGTCATAATAAAATTTAAAATTGTTATATTTTAAAAAAAAATGTTATAATCATGGCTATTAAATATGAAAATGAAATCATTAATAACAATGAATTTAAAAAAAATTATAATTACTAAATATGAAAATGAAATCATTAATAATAATGAATTTTAATATACACAATTTGATTTAAATAGCTTTATGTTTTTTCCTCCACTGCCAACTTAATTATGAATCTCTTCATAAGGACATGTAAGTATTTGATTTTGTTAGTGGAGAAATTAATTAATTTGTTAAGGTTAAAATAATATTAAATTAAATTAATTTTATATTAATATTTAAACAGAACAGTCGGTGACAGAGTGTGTTGTTAAGGCACTATGTGATGTTAAAGTCACCGGTTCGAAACCTGTGAGGACAAAAAAACCAGCCATGTTAAGGGTTGGTGTGACTCAGGCCGGGTGCAATTCCCGGGTGATTTTGACGGCTTAGATGCCACTAAGTCGCGGTTTCTTAGCCATAGGCTAGTCCTGTAGGTCACGGACAAACTAACAAATATATATATATATATATATATATATATAATATTAAGAAAAATCAATTAAAAAAAATAAACAAAAGTCCATGTGTAGATGTTATAGCTAGCTCAATTCCCATATTTGACGTAACGATTGTAACATGCAACCAAATACTTTATAAAACAAATATCGGATTAAGAAATACATTTACATCACTTCCATTGAAATCCAAAAATACAATTACTCGATCATTTTTTCTTATGCCCCAAGGGGACATCTAAAGGTAGACCCAGTGCAAGGTGTTTTTGATGAGCGGTTGGTGGTCTACAGAAGTTATAGTTTATTAAAAACTTCTCACAAGGAGACAAACTACATATTGCATGCACACCAACAAATCTGGACGCCTTCCTTGTCATAAATAATTCTTTGGCATTGTAGTGTTACTCAAAGGAACAATTTCCACTAAATAATGAGGACCTGCAACTATTTATGAGCCCTATGATGTTCCCTTGAGTTCGTGGACAACCGTCGATATATAACAAGTTTTTATTGTTAAAGTTTTAAAAATCATAACCATTCATGTACATACTATACATGGAAATGTTATGTTTATATTTGACAATATTCAAGTAATCAAACCAAATATAAAGAGGAGCATAAAATGGAATAAGTGTCAGTGATTGTTTGGGAGGAATAGATCCATGAAGGATAAACAACCCAATATTTGCAACATTTATTTTAGACTTGACAATCATATAACTATTACCACAAAAAGAGAATTTGGTTCCAACATCGAGCACAATGAAAGATGACCAAGCACCATACAAAGCTCAATTGTAACAAGTTTGGTATTTAGTTTGCATATGGATAGGAAGAGGGAAGCCATCACTACCTTCCAACAATTGAACAAAATTTGGTGTGTACTTAGACATTTTTTTTCTCAGATCATACAATGTTTTGGATCTCCTAGTAGTGATGTTTTGGATAGTATTGATATCATACTTTGGCTCACTATAAGAATTCTCTATTGACTCAATAGAAGGAGATGGGTTGGCCAATTTAGGACAAAAATTAGTTGATATGGCTTCTAAATTTTAAAAAACATATCATATGGAAGTGTTTCTGCGTGTCTTTTCTATATCACCTATTGGATTCTTGACCGCAGTGGGCGGTATTAGACCATCAACTTTGGGTAGTCGGTCATTAATATAATGGGACAATGTGACACATTGAGGGTTATTATTCAACCCTTTACATTTTGAACAACCACATATCATTGGTATGTCATAAAAGAGATCTAATTCATGATGTAATACCGTTGACCTGGGTTGCAGGTTACTAGAAGATGTCATGTTACAATTGACAGGTAAAACAATTGTCCATTCTCATCAAACATTTGTATGCAATATCTTTCTATTGATAAGAGCTTGCGATATTTTTGCACTAGTGGAATATATTGCACACTCAAACTCGATCCTGATTTATGATCCTACAAAATTCAATGAACAATTATTCAAATGCACATGCATAAATTACATAAATTCAATCAGATAAATGAATTAGAAATAAAGTCTAGACTTCAAATGGTGTAGGAGAAGTTGACAAAATTGCAATGATATGGAATCTGAAGTATTGACCATTTGATATTATAACCTTCTTTTCCTTTCATTTGAGCCAAAACCATCATCAATACATGCATGGATTTGATATTAAAAGTTATCGGTGCTTTTAATTATTTTCTTACACACCGGTGCATATGTATATATAGAACACACCGGTGCACTATACTATGAAACACACCAAACCATGACTTTTGTTAGAACCTCTGCAAAACAAAATATCTGTAAATTTTAATCATGAAGGTTTGCATTTCTATTTTTTTTATAAAATTGGTATCAATGCGTTTTTACGTATATACACACCAGAGTACATTAATCTGTGTGGCATACCGATTTGATGACAAATTCAATTTTTTAAATATATGGTTTACTAAGTTTTTTACATACAAAGTGTATTGGTGCACTACAAAGCACACGGGTACGGTATATACATTGAAAAAGCACAACGAAAAAAGAGAGGGAATTTTACTCTTCGAAATGTATTTGTTTATAAATTAAAACATTATTCATTATTTCATTTTTTTGGTAGAATTTAGAGGGAATGTTTGTGAAAGAGAGATTTACCACCAAAGAATTTGGAGTGGTATATTTTTTTTAAGAGCCAAATTTGGAAGTGATCCGTAGAGCACATACAAATATGCAGGGTAGAAATTTTAGTCATGCGATTTCATTCTGCTCATCATTTCAATCTTTCCCTATTTGATTGAAACTATTTTCAATGCATGTTAAAAAAAATAAAAGGGTTTCATAGTTACTTTTGGTGTTGGAAGCCCTAGCTTTCTTATTTTTTTTTGTTCCCCTCTTTTTTGAAAAGAAAAATATTTTTGTAGGGTTTATTTTTTCAAGCAATAGATTTTTATAGCGTTTTTTTTTAAGCAATAGATTTTTATAGGGTTTATTTAGTTGCATATGGGGTGTTTGGTATCCATTGCAATGGTACCACTCATTGCATTGGATCCCAAACCATGTCAACCCTATCGATGTCAATGATTTTATCAAAAAAAAATTCCACAGTACGCACTGTACAAGAAAATCACACCAGGGCACACTATACAGAGGTAGCGACCTAGTGCTCACTTTATAGAAAAGCGCACTGGGGCACATATATCTGTTAAAAGCATCGATTGGTAGAAAATATAAATAGTATTGATTTTAGTATCATATGTGTATAGATTATTGGTGCACAATGACTAATGGTATGCACATGTGCATGTATATGATTCATGCCTCAAGACGTTCTCTTTAACAACGTGCACCAAAATACTAGATTGTATATAAATTTCAAAATTTCTATTTATGATGATTCCTTATTTTATTTTTATACAATATGGTGGATATAAGTTCAAAGAAAACATCTTTTTTCAGCGAGCACAATGGTAGCTCATCCCAAGAAGAGAGGGAGGAAAGTTCTTTAAGTTTTAATAAAACTTTAATATTCTTGAAATATTTGTAAGTTTAAATTAACTATGTGTATTAGTTAATGTGTGTCATGTAGAGCAAAAACTTGAAGAAAATCGATAAGATTATTCACAATCTGAGTGCAAAATAAAGTAAAAACTTTATGAAAATGTTGCAAAGAGAGTAAACAGATGGATTGAAAGGTAATCGACATTATGTTTTTATTTGATTTTTTATTAAAAACAAATTTATTAACATTAATCACTAATAAGTTTTGAACACTCGATTTCACATTTTTTTAATGCTATGCAAGGAACGATAACGAGGGAATGGAATCTCATCCTAAGAGGAAAAAAATTCTTAACTATGTAAATGATGATAATGGCATGGTTGTTAGTTCATTTGGAGTGGTGCTTGAAGTTAATGAGAGGAGCAAATTGTTTAATAGGTATTTGAGGGATATAGTGGAAAGAACGTATAGACATACTTTCCACTTACAATACAAAAATCAATCCAGTGACTCCAAGAATCAGGTTGTATGTACACTACATGAAGCATTTTCAGATCCACGGTCAATGAGACCCGTGAGACTTGCAATAACAAAAAAATACAATAAGAACAAAAATCATATAAAATGTATTATTACTAAACATGTTTTTATATAATATGTCCAATAATTACCAAATTAATTTGTTTTTCTATATTTACTTTCATCTCCATTTACAATTTTTATTTATTTATGAAGATTATGAAAATTCCAAGCGACAAAAGAGGTTAAATCCAATACATGATGGTAGGGATGTCCAAAAAAAGTGTACAAGGAGATGGCAAAAGAAATGAACATAATTGCATCACAGGAGGATGCATCCCAACAACAACGTGCATCAAAGGTATGTGATCATTCATTTATTCTTTTATGTACATTGAATTTATTTACCATATTAAATAATAATTTTCAATTGTTTTGTTGTAGAAAAGAAAAAAAAATGGAACCCAATCAACACATAAAACAAGACGACAAGGAAGAAAATGGTTGATTGCAAAGTTTGTGAGTACTTATGCTTTTGGCGTTACTCAGGTTTTCATATTTGTTGTAATATTTATATTTAAATAATTAATTTACACTTGTCCATTTATGTCTTATAATAGGCAATAACATACAAAGAAGATCCAACCAAACAATTGATCAACAATGGGTTTAGTGAGGATTGTGAGTATATGTTAAAGTATCAAGATTTAATTGAACAATTTGTAAGTAGATATGTTGTCTACCTTCCCTTGTTTTATAATTAATGGAACAATAAGAAACTTTTATATTAATTATATCGACTATGCTTTGTCATAACATATTAAACATGTGGGAAACAAAGTATGGAGAGGAGCCAACAAAAGATGTTTTGGCACACGACATGAGGAAAAACTTCGAAAGCATGTGTATGGTTTATGAATCATTTGTTTATATGGTACACTTTTTTATTTACACAATCATGTATATTCTACTAAATTATAAATGTAGATTTACTTATTACTCTTTATTTCTATGTTTGTAGGTGGAACATGAATAGTTGGAATGCCAAAAACAAGTCAAGCAAGAAAACATCCATTTAAATAATCAAAGTACATTATTTCCTACAATTGATCAAGAAATGATGGATGCACGTAGCTCAAGCGTTGACACCAGTTCAACTTGATGAATGAAAATCAATATAATTGAATGTTACTGAGTCAAGTATGTTTTGGAATATTTGTCTGTAAAAGAGATTTTGCTTAATGTAGTGGACATAATGTCCCAGTTGCATGATGACATGTTACCAATAAGTGTGAAGATTACATGTTGGTTCCATTTTGATTATTTTGTACCTTTACATTGTCCCCTTTTGTATGACCATGGGTCTCTTATTCATATATAATAAAATGGGTTTCTTATTTTATTGCATTTTCAAATGTTGTAAACTGTTGCATTGTCAATTAATTAATATGTGAATGATTCGCATTGTTGCAAATAACATAGGTGTAATCTATTGGATAAGGAATTATTGCAATCATTATATCAAAATGCAATAACAAAAATATTAAAAACAATATTATTATAAAAATATTTGTAAACAAAAAAATTTAATAAAATATATACATATTGGTGGATTCTTATGAACTCAAAAAATGGTGCATGAAATAATATAGAAATATGTTATTTTTAAGGGGTTATATGCACCAGTGCATATTAAGCATATTGAATCCCCATTGCATATTCATAATATTGAAGCATTGGTGCATATAACGTGCAATAATATATATATCATTTTAGAATTGTACGGTGGGCATGTAATAAATATGTACTGGTTGTCTAAATATAATAACAACACCAGTGTTTTAAATAAAATAAATGCATCGGTGCTTTAAATAAAATAAATGCACCAATGCTTTAAATAAAATGATACGGGATCTCACCTCAAATATTTGAAATTTCAATATCTTTCGATGCACAGGGTAATACAGACACTGGCATGTATGAATTATACAAGCACTAATACAGACAGATAACAAAAGCACACTGGTGTTGCATACAAAAAAATGAGAATTAGGGGCATAATAACTATAAACACATTGGTGCGTTTTTATTTTATGTACGCACCGGAGTAGTTTATGTAATGGAGCACCATCGTGTTGTCATTTTATGTATGCACTCGAGTATTTTATGCAATGGCGCACCGTTGTTTTTTTCATTTTATGTACGCATCGGGCCATTTATGAAATGGTGCACTAGTGTGCTTTTGGTTTTATGTACGTACATCGACATTTTATGTAAGGTCACTCCGGTGAATTTTTTTTTTAGGCACGCACTGGGGCGTTTTATGCAAGGGTGCACTAGTGCATTTTGACAACGAAAACATCGAAAAAAAAAATCCTCTACAACCTTCGCTTTCCCATATTTTTTTTAGTTATATATGGGACATCTCCTAAAACCTCTGCGACTAATAAAGGAGGTTGTGATGGAGGTGTTTTTGAAAATTTTTCCAAATTTTGTAACACTAAAAACATCTGCTACAAGGTATTCTCCTTGCAGTGTGGTACTTCTAGAGGGACTATGGCATCGAGAAGGGGCTACACTTCCTTGGGTTGTGCAGGTTGCAGGGAACAAGAGATTGATGGTTGGAATTGCTGCAAGAGTTGTGAACTTGGAAAAGTATCAAGTATTATGATGTAAAAAAATATTCTATATACAAATGCCAATATGGTGTTGTGCACCGAGGAAGGTTAAATTTGTAGGGGGAGGGGAATGTAACATCCCCATTTTTAATCCTCATTTAAGAAATGTGTAATTGAATATGATGTACGACCACATGCTTGAAAATGTAATTTCTAAACATTGTATATTGCAATAATAAAATAAATGTGATGTTGGTAGCAGGTGGAAACAAAGAGATTAATTGGGGGCTCAATTTCCACAAGAGAGGGAAAAGTCTAAGAAGGGCTCCAAAGGGGGGAGAAATGTTAATAGGCATTAATTCAAACCCACTTTCCTAAAATAAATTGAGTGAACCTTCAAATTTCCTTTTGAGTGTATGAGAGACCAATAATTAATCATGTAAGAGGGTTGGTGGGAAAAGACACATTCCATAGTTATGAGAGTATGGGGGCTAAGTACAATCAACCTTGGATAATGTGAGTAAACTTTCATGGGTTAAAGAGAAATTTGAATGACCATTGTTGGTAGTTTTTACAAGTAGTTCTAGGAGTAGGAAGGGAGTGGCGAGCATTAGATCTTGAAGGCAGCCATAGTAGGCGTTGTGGGAAGCTTGTTGGAGCTCTTGTTGTATGAAGAAGTAGGTTGTTAGGCTTGTAGAGAGGGATATTTCTATGTGAGATATTTTCCCTAGAACAATGAGTTGTTCTATGAGTTTTCCTGTGGCAGCTAGCATCTTTGGAGTCCCCAACAATAGGGATTCTTATCCAACCTATGATAGATCCCTGAGATTGAGGGACTATGTTCATTGAAGGCGGATCCCATTCCTTGGGTTGTGTAGATTGAGGGGAAGAGAGATAAGAGACTGGGATAACTGTAGGAAAACTAGTATGTTGTGGGAGTGAATTGGGTCGTGAAAGAAACGCTCTTTTATGAATCCATAGCCTCATCTCGAGGGTGATTTGATGTTGATATTTGGAGAAACAAGTCTACACTTGGGAGAAACGTCCATCCCATACAGTCGGTTTCTGATTTTCTATTAAAAATTAAGTAATTTATTTTTTCTTGTTATTTTATTCATGGGTTTTAATTTTTGTGCATGATACTCTGATTTTTAAGCAAATATATGCTACTATGTATGGGTTTTAATTGGTATTATCATGTTTTTAAAAAATGTCTTACATGCATGTTAAATCTTAATGCATTTCATTTAGTTACTGGTATCATAAAAAATTTGTGAGTTAAGTAGTGGAGTCAATACATGTTGTAGGGAAGCCAAATTTGAGTTTAACATAGAAGGGGAAAATGCATAAAAATACAAAGATCTACTTTCTGGAGTAATTTTTGAATATGAAAACTTTAAGTTTTTCACAATCTCGAGGAAGCAAATGTAGCTTAGTTTTCCATGGATCTAAAGTGAAAATATATGCCACATGGAAAGAAGATACCAATAAGAAGGTCATATGATCAAATCAACTGAGTTGTCATTCTATTAATTAATTCTAGTTTTCATTAAGAGTATGATGAATGGAATTAGAAAAAATCTAAAAATAGTTCTCCAAAAAGCTCAATAAGGAAATAAGGGCATCTTAAGCTCCAATGGTCCTTCCTAATAGTCATGCACACAAACAAACAAACAAACAAAGATCCTCCATTTCTATAATATATCGAAATTTTGCTATGTTAAGGTTCAAGATAAGGTTCAAGGTTTAGTCCCAAGAGGCACACCGCTCCAATTGCAAGATGTGCAAATCACATATGTCTGAAAATAAAGATTCTTGGTGCAACCCTGAACAGCCTCCATGAAAGACAATTCAAGTGCAATCTTCACATCCCCACCTCCAAATGATCCTTGTTTGAAGGCCTCATTCATTCCTCCTCCAAACATGCCTTCAAAACCAAAACCACCAAAACCAAAACCTCCCCACCTCCAGGACCACCTGCACCACCCCCTGCCTCTGCCTGTGCAAAACCTTCCTGACCAACCCTGTCATATAGTGATCGTTTTCCATCATCTTTCAGTACCTCATAAGCACGTTGAATTTCCTGAAATTTCTTCTCTGTATGAGGATTCCCTTTATTTACATCCGGATGATGCTTCTTAGCAAGCGCATAGTAAGCTTTCTTGATTTCTCCTTGACCTGCATTCTTACTTATTCCAAGAATATCGTACAGCTCTCTTGCACCCATCCGCAGGGTGCCTGTGGCATGGAATCTCCCCTTAACTGATACAAATCTAAATATTTTACTACACAGATCCACCCTTCCATAACCTGAGGTGGGGTGCTGAAAAAGGGAGTCTTTAAACTGCCCAGCAAAGGAACATATTCCAAATGCGGGAACGTGTAGATTGGCTTGGAGTGAAGCCTTCGGTTCTGGTGTTTCGGCTCTGCTTCCTCGCGATCCTCGTGCAACACGCAAGATATGCCTAATGCCACTTGAACGCGCCATTTGAACGAGCCCTGAGTCAGCAGGAGAGTATACTGCAGAATTTTATCAGATTTAAAGGCAACAATCTTCCAAGAGTTTTCAAGTACGGGTACCTCGCCCTTTCTATAGTATAGCTGTCTGGAGAGTTAATTTACAGTGCGGGCAACAATGGATGATTATAGCTCCTCGAGGCTCTTTCTTTGATATATATATATAATTGTTTAAATTTCTTAAAAGAAAATTAAATATTAACCGACAAATATTACAAAATCATTTTAAAAAATCTGGTATTGTAATTGTTTTCCCTGTCGTCTTGGAAAAATATTAGGATGGACGTCAAATAGAAAAGTGGTGCTGCTCCAAGGAAACCCATCATAAGAAGGCTCTATCCGTAGATGTGAAAAAATAAGAAAGATGGGATAATGCCATCTTAACATCTAACAAGGTAGATCTTATGGTAAATTCAGTTACAAATGGATTCATATGCAACTTTGTAGAGGGAGATCCTAATCATATATACAATTTCAAGAATATACCTTGCTAATCCAACGACGGGTAAGAGAATAATCCAAAGGTACTAAAATATCTAGTGCAAAGTCCTGCATCCATGAAACAAAAATTGAAAGACCTTATGAGATTTGTCTAGGGTATGAAAGCCATTAAATTGTTTTTAATCTTAAAATGTTTACAACATTCTAGTAGTGGAAATTTTCAATGGTCTTCGATTTGGAAAGGTGGTCCAATTAATCACTCTCTAGTGCAAGAGGTATTTTCTAGTTGGTAGGAATCTATGATAGCATTGGTTTCTTATTTGGAAGTGTGATTCAACTTATCCTCTTCAATTTCAAAAGGAAGTATCGATAGTGAGGATTTGAAACAATGATGATTATCAAAAGGAATGTTATTGAAATACATTCTTATGGAACATTTATGCCTGGGTATGGAAAAATTATTGATCTCCAATTTGGAAGTTTAATCCAATGTATCCTCATCAAGTCAAAATGTGGCACTAGTAATGAGGAATTAGATATATTTACAAAGAATATCCAAGGGCATGCTTGTGGAGTCATTAGGTCCAAGGATCAATAGAAGAATTAAGGTGCAGGTCCTCCCAAGTGTTACGAGGAAAATCACTCTATGGCATGGGGTAAACCACAACAGATGGAAATGACTGCAGATATCAACTCTAATCTCAAGTATGCTATATAAACATATATGCTAACAAAACAAGATAAAGAGTCTACCTCGTCCAAACGTTTGATGAAGTCTACCGTTGAGCACTTGACTCAAAGAAATACACCTGCAACTTGTCCTCAACAACCAAGATACGCAAGCATATGATGATAATATATAAAGTTAGCACATATAATAGCATAATCCATCAATATTCATAACAAATACACCCATGGAATAACAAAATATTTGCAAGACATTAATTGGACGAGAAAATAGTATTTCTATTAAAATGTAATCAACAGAAGTGTATGAATGACAAACTTCTGTGTCGGCACGTTCGGAACCAAGAAACTAAGTCCCTTCCAGCTGGGCCTCCACCACTTCAATCCTCTACCAAAGGAAAGCTCATATAAGAGAGAAAATGAGGTTCTCCATCACATAGGGAAGAGCTTGGGGGCTGAACAATGCGTTCAGACTTAAAAGGACAAAGGGATGCAGACTCAATATGAAGTGAATAATTTCTCCATAGTAACTTCGTTGAATTATTCTCCTCTTTCTACAACTTGGATATGGCCCATTTATAACCTTCAAATGGAACTGAAGGGTCGAGTCGGAACGTTTCCAATATATGGAAGGTCAACGATCATGGATCCTTTGATGTGACATGGAAACCTGACACCATTTTTTAATTTTGGGCACAAACCCCGATGTACGTGGGTTGTAATGGTGCAACCTGCATATACGCATGATGTATAGGTGTTAGGGCGCATATATGTAGAAACATACAATTTTTAGCTCTGGGAATTGCAAAAAGGGACTTCAAGCCTGCATAGGGAAATGGAAAAGGCCTTTTGAGCAAGTTGCATGGGGTGAGGAAAATATTTCTATAACAGATTCCCCCTAATGTGTGAGGTCATAAGAGTATCTGCGATGGCCAAAATACATTATAATTCCTAGAAGTGGAGTAATGGAGACCCAACTAGACGAACTAGTTGCTCATAAGAATATTACATTCCAAAATGACTTTGTACACATGGCTGTTGTAATGTCCCCAGCCATAAACACCACTGCCGGGAAACTCTACCCAAATACCTTGTCTTCAACAAACTAGCTCTAATGCCAATTTGTAACATACCTGACCATCAGTAGGCCGACCAACGCCACTACGGAACATACATATATATATAACATGTAATTCTAATGAATTTAAAACAAATAACATAGAGTTACTGCTACCATACAGACTCAAATGGAATTGACAGTAATTCATACATGCAACAAAATATATGATAAGACTTCAAGAATCACAGACATGCATAACATATATAATTAAGCACGGAAATGATACTTATATTTTAACTAGAGTAAAACCACCAACTGCATGCAGACCTTCCACGAACCTCCCAGCCTTAGACCACACTGCTCATCACTCTCAGCAGTGGGTCACCCTCGAGTTGGAACTAAACTCCACTGGGAAAGGGATTCCTAGGCTAGGCAAGGTCAATAGTAAAGTCACACAATTTAAGAGGAAGGATTTTCTCCCAGGAGCCACTTATGCCCACTGCTCATAGACTCTCATTCCCCACATGTCTGTTAGACTCCAGGAGTATACACCTTCACTGTCACATAGTCCATCGACTATTCCACCTCCCTTGCCCTGGGCTTCAGCAACAGGTCGGACTGGAATTCTCAGAGCTTTGTAGCAGCTATGAGATTCCTTCTAGGAGAACTCACCTCTTCAACACACTCTCTCACCTAGAGAGAGTTGCTCACAGGCCTGACAACCTGCTTCTTCAATCCACAACCACCTCTCTCACCTGGAGAGAGAGTTTCTCACGGGCCTGGAAACCTGCTTCTTTGACCACGGGCTTGACAACCCGCTTCTTCAAAACACAGTAGCTAAGTAGGGTAAGGTAAAGATGGCTCAATAATTTACAGAGGTGCAAAAATGGTCATGGGTTCAGCAATTGTGGAAATGGCTGGTTGTGGGATTACTTAGTGTGTGAGTGAACTTGTGAGTAGAAAATGGGGCCAATTGGTCTAGCATAGCCATGATGGTGAAGGCGTCAGAGCCAAGCTTTCTGTGCATGAGCGAGTTCATGAGTGCCCCTGTGAGTGAGTGTGTCCCCCCTTAAGTATGCATGTGCCTAAGCCGACACCTGTCGCTCATGAAGCACGTTCCTTTCCCTTTGGAAGTCACGTGTCCTTCCCCAGGAACTTAGGATAAAAACATATCCTTTTACACAGTTTTTGGAATAATAATAATAAATTATTATTCACTTGGACTTAAGCCCTTAGGCTTAGCCCCTCTTTCCAACCTCTCAACCCCCTCTCCCTTACCCATCCTAGTGGAGCTTAGTCCCCCATAACTCTTTCTTCGTGGTCGGTCTACACGCAATAACTCTTTCTTCGGGTGGGTCGGTCTACAAGAATCCATTTTTATGTTAATGATAAGGAATATTTACATACAAAACAAGGTCCTCAATTTAACACTTAGGCTGTTCGACCTACTAACACATAAGCTTGTCAACTTATAATTTCTCACCTTCTCACCATCCTACAAACATGTTACAATTCATACATACAACTGGGGCTCGTCCTTGAGGATATTATATCTTTTTCACCTCTAATTACACTATACATCCATGTGGAAATATACCAAACAGTTGTTCATGGCCATGAATAGGAAATACAATAGTAGATACATGCCATAGCCTGTCATAGTCACAAACAAGGCCTAGTGAAAACCAGTCTCAAAATCAATTTGAAGATATCTGTGTATAATGGAGTACAATTTGATCTCCCATGATCATTGAAGTCATATAGGTACTGGTCCAATGAATGATAGAAACAACTCAGGAAAGCTGTAACTATGAATTGATGTCTTCAAGTCTTCTACACAATCTGCCAAGGGCGCGAGACAACCTACCGATAATGAAAGTAGGTATCAAAGCACCGAGTACATTCTTACAAGTGTGAATAAAGGTGTTGAGGTTGAACTCTTTAAGAATACATCGATCAGGAGACATTTTTGTATTCTCAACTGTCGATGGTGAGAGAACCTACCACTGGTGACTACAAGCCTCTAGGTACTCATAGGACTCTAGGTCTCGTTTCTAGAATAGATGGGATGAATTCGATGGAAAGAGACCCATTGAAAGGATAGAACTAAGGCATCTTTCATCAATCAACACGAGGTACAAAGTAGTATCTTGATGATTTGGAGGAACTCGGACAAAGAACATGATCACAAACCAGCAACCATGTGTGTCTTTTTCATACACCAGATGTGCGGTGCATGAAAAGACCCTCTAAATAGCAGCCAATAATATGGTTGGTGCTCTTTCTCCATCACTCATCCCTCCTCTTGCTCCTCAAAACCAACATGAAAAAATGACAAAAAAAGGCACTCGAATTTCCTTTTCTTCTCATGCAAGATTGACTCACACATTTCCTAAAAGGAGTTGTACTCAAACCATGTTGCCATAAATTTGGTGAGTTGATCTTCACCACCTAGCACTCTTACATCACTTTAATATCTCTTTGATATTTCAAAAGTGGATAAATGTTAATATGAAATGGTAGACTGAATACAAATGGGTAACGCCTTCAACTCCTCTTTAGCCCCCTCTCTTGTGTAATCATATCCCCGTATCATTATCATCCTGCTCGTACCATAACCAACAATAAATTTTTTTATTAATAATTTAATGTACATTTTACATAGCTTGGCCCTTGGCCATATCAATTCATACAGGCTATCCCTCTCAATCATATTAACTCACTAGCCTATTTAATATTTGTACAATTACATTATAATTGAGGGGATTGGAACTGGAGATATTACATCCCCTCAACCTTATTTTTGCACTATCTTCAATGCACAACACCATATAGGTGTATTTACAATGTTAGGATCTCCAACCCTTATTTAGAATATAGGAACTTTGGCCTAATATCACACAAGAAATTCGTCCYAAAATACATATGTTGGAACCCGAGGTTTTGGGTAGGTTGCACGCACACACAGATCAACAACTATGCGGAGGATGGAATAAGGCATGTGTTCCAATTGAGTTTTTTGTTGCACATAAAAGATCAGAAAGATACTACGTGCACGTTGATTCAGAAGAAGAGCTTCGAGAATATTCTTGAATAATGAACCAAGACAACATGAGATATCGTGAGACAAATGATGAATGAGTTGACAAGTGTTGATGTTTGTAAAATCAAACATGTATTTCTATGCATGTCTTATTGTATAGATGTGTGGAAGTCATCCAAACCATTCTACCTTGATACTTTACTTTAATTAAATGAATTATTAAAGTAAAGTGATTTTATTAATGAGTTGGGGTTTATTTAAGGAAATTATTTAATTAGCATTAGTGAATTAAATAATATCCATTGATCTCAAGTGAGGTGGGAAGCAATATCAACCGTCAATCACTTTGGAGATTAAGGTTAGGTCATAACTGAAGATTATAAAAGAAAGGTTGGGGTGAAGGAGGAAGAAACTTGTGTGAGATATTGTGTGTTGATACACAAGAGAGAGACGAGAAGGAATTTTTCTCAGAGTATTGGATCACAAAGAATTGTGATTCAAGGGGATCTTGGATAGCTGGAGAAGGACTTCCATCTAGAGATCAGGTCTGGGAGAAGATAGAACAAGGTAAATCACAAGTGAGTTTTAGTTGATTGGAGCCTCAATAACAGGGTTGCACAGTACAGAGTTCCATATAGTCTTTGAGTGTGTGTATGTGATTTTCAGTGGAGACAGGTACATATACACATATTTTCTTAAGGAAAGGCATGTTCATATTAGGAAACATGAAATACCGAGGTCATACAGTAGATCAATAGTTTCTAGGGTTTGCAAGTAATGTTAATAGTTTTTTGTATTTCTCGGTGGGCCATTTTCCCAAGTACGGGAGCCCTTGTAAGATTTGAAGTTATTTGAATGATAATCTTAGTTGATGGGAAAAATATCTATATGTATTGTGGATGGGATTTGTGGTTTCTAGTATTGCTTCTGCTATATTTATTTAAGTTGAATATTTCATAGGTGTATGTTGTTTTTTGATTTGCTAACTTGATTACATCAAGGAATCACTATATAATAAGATACCTATGGTCAGAGTAAGGGGATTTCAATATGGTATCATAGCAACCACTTTGAGAGGAATTTGAATCTCAGATCCATAGAAGTTGATAGTAGATCTTTCATATCTACAAGAATATTAGAAGATCCATAACCATTAGTCAAAAATCAAGGGTTTGATTTCAGGGAAACACCAGTATTGAGGCAAAACTAGGGTTTTGCAGCCATACAGAGTTGTATATAGATTGTAGAAGGAACAATTGTCTACATATGTGAGTTTCTCTGGAGACAGACATGTATATGCAGATTGCAGTAAGAACATGCGTAGACATACGTGGGTTCTAGTGGTGACAGCCGCGTACAAAATTGTACATGGGCAATTCCAACAACAGGTTATTTCAAGGGAATTTTATCAGGTCTAAGGGATGACATCAACAGGTTTTAGAATTGAATAAAGATTGGATGGAGCATCCAACTTCCTATCTTGGAAAGTAATGTTTACTTTGGCGTTGAAGGATTATGACCTTTGGGAGTTAGTGGAAAAAGTAGTTGTTCCACCAACATAAATAACATCTTTGGAATATCATGATAAAAAGGAGATCCATGTTGAGAGGGTTATCTTCAATTAAATAAAGGATCACCTAATTCCTCACTTATCCAAGAATATGATGACCAAAGATATGTTTTATGCCTTGGTAGGTTTAGTCCAGAGCACTAACATGAATAGGAAGATGGTCTTAAGAAATAAACTTAGATCTGTGCAAATTTCTAGGTCTGACAATGTTACCAGCTATTTCATGAGGATAACACAAGTATCATATTACAACCACATGGGAGAAAAAAATACGTAGAGCTCACGAATCTAACATTGAATGGTTTTCACAAGTCTTGGGAACCATTTTTCAGAGGAGTTTGTGCTCGGGAAAAACTCCCATATTGGTAGAGGCTTTGGGATGATTTCATTCTGGAAGAGACTTGGGAGGAGTCTAAGAGAAACAAGTAGGGAAGTAGTGATGAGAAATTGGACCTTGTCAGTAATACAAGGAAGGAAAAAGGAAAGAGTTCCAACAAGAAGGGTAATAGTGATGGAGGATCATCACATCCAAGGAAGAAGAACTTTAGTAAAATCAAGTTCTTCTCATGTCATAAGAATGAAAATTATGCATCTCAGTGTCTAGAGAAGAAGAAGGCAAAAGGAAAGATGTAGACAATTGCTAGAATATAGAATATTGTGCTCGTTTTACCATTGATGATAACCTAGTCTCCCAACTATAGGTCGAATCCACCCTCCGAGCACCTTAACCTTGACTGAGAATTACTCCGGAAGAAAACCCTAGGAAAGATAGCCAAACAAGGTGTAGCACATCTTCCTCCAAGGATAGCGCACCAATAATAGTTGATCAGATAGTCCAAACCCTAGACTAGAGATAATCCAAGCCAACACTGAAAACTGGTTGTTGCAGCAGCTGCACCTGTAGCTCTCCTCCACATGTGCGCACCAAACTGGAAACTGCATTGCGCACCAGTTGCTACTCTGCAATTCTAAGATGTCTCAAATGAGAACTGACACCCTATATTTATAGTGGTTTTTCCAGATTTGATGGGGTCGACTTCTCCTTCTGGGTACATGTCTGTTCAGTATATTATTATTATTTCTGGCCGACTTCTTCTCTTGGAGGCTAATAACCTAATATAAATTATCTTCTTGAGCTGACAAGACTTCTAGGATTATTAGCCAACTCATTAGGGTTTCTTCTTGCTTC
>SNQJ01S0054029.1:27890-40787 GCA_010110895.2 Picea sitchensis
GAAGCCACCCTCCGAGCACCTTAATCTTGACTGAGAATTACTCTGAAAGAAAACCCTAGGCTAGATAGCCAAACAAGGTGTAGCACATCTTCCTCCAAGGATAGGGCACCAACAATATTTTATCAGATAGTCCAAACCCTAGCCAAGAGATAGTCCAAGACAACACTGAAAACTGGTTGTTGCAGCAGCTGCACCTGCAACTCTCCTCCACACGTGCATACCAAACTGCGAACTACACTGTGCACCAGTTGCTACTCTGCAATTCTGAGATGTCTCAAATGAGAACTGGCACCCTGTATTTATAGTGGTTCTTCTAGATTTGTTGGGGCCGACTTCTCCTTCTGGGTACATGTCTGTTCAGTATATTATTATTATTTCTGGTTGACTTCTTCTCTTGGAGGCTAATAACCTAATATAAATTATCTTCTTGAGCCGAAAAGACTTCTAGGGTTATTATCCAACTCATTAGGGTTTCTTCTTGCTTCCCGCAGTCTTCTATTCTCGTCAGGTTCACATGTGGAGGTAAATACCTCCCGTAGCTACCATAATATCAACAACAAAAACATGATAAAATATGCAGCTAGATGAGTTTGCAACGAAGTTTGAGATGTATTTCTCATTAGTTTCTTGTCTTTCTACTAGCACGACTACCAAAAGTGCATGGTACTTGGATAGTGGTGAATATCATCATATGCCAGAATCATGGGAGCTATTTAGTAATCTGATGGAGAAGGACTCAAACATTCATGTGGATCTTGGTGATGGTTCCAAGTATGCAGTGAAGGGAGAGGGAACAATTACATTCCATCTTGAGTCAGGAAGTTCGTTGGATGCCCAATATGTGATTTACATACCAGGACTAAAGATGAATTTTCTCTCAGTCTCAGCTATGGAAGACATGTTTTTTTTCATTACATTTCAGAGAGGGAAAGTACTTATACATGCAAAGAAATACATCTTGGAAACAAAAATGGTCATTGGGGTTAGAGAGGGCACTTTATACAAGTTTCAAGAAAATATTGTTTAGGATTTGGTACATGAAAATGACAACCTATGTGAGCTATGGAATAGGAGGTTGGGACACCTACACTGCAGGGCATTGTCGATTCTGAGGGGGATTGTTACAAGTCTTCCAAAATTTAGTATTGAAAAGAAGGGAGTGTGTAAAGGGTGTGAACTTGGCAAGAATTCCAAGGATAATTTTCCAAGCAGTGAGAGTAGGCCCAATGGGATATTGGATCTTATACATTCATATGTGAGTGGGCCGATGTCAATAGAATCAGTGCAAGGATAATCATACTATGTGATGTTCATTGATGACTTTTCCAGGAAAACATGGATCTTCTTTATTAAGACCAAGGATGAGGTCTTCAGTCAGTTTTAGGAGTTCAAGGCTCAATTGGTGAATTAGACAAGAAAGAGGATCAATGTATTGAGGTGGGATAATGGGGGAGAGTACACCTCCAATTACTTCATGGATTTCTGCAAGGAGGAAGGGATCAAGAGGGAGTTAAAATTCACATACAACTCTCAATAGAATGTGGTTACAGAGAGAAATAATCGATCCATCATCAGTTCTTCCAGGGATATGATACATGGACAAAATTTACCTATGTTTCTTTGGGTACAGGTGTGTAACATGGCAGTATATGTGTAGAACATGAGTCCTCACAAGATATTGGGGGACAATACTTTGGAGGAGGAATTCTCAGGGGTGAATCTAGAGATAGGACATTTGAGGATATTTAGTTGTCTATTATACATCCATGTTTCTGTGGAGAAGAGGATGAAGATAGAGCGTTCAAGACATAAGGTTATATTTGTGGGTTACAAAAATATGTCAAAGGATTACATGATCTTCATATCAATGCATAGGAAGACAAGTGTGTGCAAAGATGATAATTTTTAGGAGAACTTGGCATCTAGGAGACATCGAGAGTCATCAACAATGACAGAGAAGGAGGAGCAACAAGATCCAAAGGATGAGAAACAATCAACAAATTAGACTTTAGGTGGGGAGGAGGATTTATCCCCTTCCAGTTCTGTCAAGAGATCCATGTGGCTATTACAAACATTGAGGGATGTTGGTGATGATCCTAGGAGTGCAGTCAGAGAGAATATGCCTACGAGGAAGTTTTCAAACTATATAGCACTTATGAGTAGCATCATTGATGTTGACCCTTCTAATTTTGAGGAAGCAATAGAACAATAGTTTTGGTTGGATGCCATGGTGGATGATTAAACCTCTATCATGAGGAATGATGTTTGGGACATAGTGTTGAGACCAGAGGGGAAGTCAATTGTGAGTTCTAGGTGGATCTACAAGATAAAACATGTTGTATATGGTATCATCGAGAAATTCAAGGTGATATTTGTGGTGAGAGGATTCTCATAGAAAGGGGGGAGTGGAATACGACGAAACATTTTCTCCAGTCACCAGGTATGCTTCTATTCGAGTTGTTATTTTTCTTGCCTCAATTACGAGGTGGAGGATTCATCAAATGGATGGGAAGACAACTTTCCTCAACAAGATCATTGAGGAGGAAGTATACATACAACAACCTCAGGGATTTGAGGTGCATGGGAGGGAGTATCATGCGTGTAGGATTAATAAATCCTTGTACGGACTGAACCAGGCACCTAGGGCATGGTATTCCACGATTGATGGATACTTGTAGAGTATGGGATTTACCAAAACTGAGGAATATCCTAACTTGTACTCCATACTTGTTGGGCTAGATCCACTGATCTTAGTTCTGTACATAGATGATTTGTTTCTCACAGGTGCAGTGGAGATTATTGCAGGGTGAAAAGTAGATTTAGCTACTGAGTTCAAGATGGACATTGACTTGATGCATTAGTTGTTGGTGTTAGAGGTATGGAAGGTATAGAGAGATATATTCCTCGGTCAAGGGAATTATGCAGTGGAGATATTGAGGAGATTCGGGATGGAGTATTGTAGATTGATGGCTACACCTATGGTTATCAATATGAAGAAGGTTATCATTTTAGAATTAGATTTGGTGGATCCCAAGATATATAGGAAGTTGATAGGGTCCTTATTTTATTTTTTCAACACCAGGATAAATATATGTTTTTCTATGAACACCTTGAGTCAGTTCACGGTGGATCCAAGGACGGTGTATCAGATAGCAACAAATAATGTTCTCAGGTACTTGAGAGGTACAATGGATTATGTATTGAGGTATCTTAGAGGAGATGGAGTGGATTTGCAGGGATATTTAGACCCATATTTGTAACACACCCAACCCCCTAAGAACCCTTTTAAGGGATGGAGTAGTAAAAATTTCACTTTTTATCAATCATTTCAATACCCATTCTCGAGGGAACCATTATATTCTACTCATCAAGATATTTCTAGTGACTGTCACCATGCTCCAAAACGAGCTATGTATCAAATGTGATGGCCCCTTAAAGTTTTGGGGTCCTTAATCACCATATCCGCCTCATTTCCACATGGAATCCACGTGACTACTTCCACACGTGTCATCTGACCTGGTCCTATCATGACATCTTCCACCTATCCCACTGAATCCTCGATCTATCCATTTATCCAAATCAACAACTATGATCCATTTAGATTTCTCCACTTGCGTAATAGTTAACGTCCAACCTACTTCTGTTTCTTCCCAGGATCCTTGTGGGATTTGCTAAGATCGATGGCTGAGATCATGTCTAGCCATTATGCTGACCAATGACCCATATAATATTTTGCAATCACTCTGTCATAGCTCACCCACCCATGGTCACTCAAGCACTCCGACATGCCAGCTTTGAAGGACGGCCAATATCTTCCCATACCCCTTATCTCTAAAGAGTAAGATCATGCCACATGTCTTGGGAGTTTAATGTCAATAGGGTCCATGGTCATATCTCTCTAAGAAATCATAAGTATCCACATGACCTTCTATGGACACACTGGCATTGTGACGTCATTCTTCCTTTATCCTTTCCCATGTAGTTCTTGCGCCTTTCAAAAACTAAGATCACTCCCCAACTAGTCGTTGATCTATGGTCCATATTGGCTCTTAGAGTTCTCCCGTCAGCGTTTTTCTACATCGGCCTCCAAAGAAAATCTTACCATCGTACTTTGATGTTGTTCGCCAGCTAGCATCTAAGGCCACCATGTACCCTCCACTTAGGCATTTGTTGCCACGTGTACCTTCCACCTGGCACTACATGTGGCACACATGTTCCCACAAAACTATGTGTCAAAGGGACCAAACTTCGTGACACGTGGCACAATATTTACTTGACATGTGGTACCACCCACATCATGAAGCATGGGATGATGTGGGTCTACACACCATCATGGGGTATCTGTTTTGATATTCCAGGTGTTGGCACGTGTCCCAAGCACATTGGTTGGGGTGATGCCATTCCCCTTATCACCATTCACCAAGGAACCCGTTAGGTCTCCACGACAGATCGATAACTATGATCAAATATTGTTCTGGCATTGATCAATGGTCCGGATCTACCCTACRATTCACTCCTTTAGAGTGCATATTCTTCCCGACAACAACTTACTCTTAATAGTATCCTCCGATGGACGGATAGGATATGTTATCTTTCCAGATCGATGACCGAGATTTAATCCTACCCCTACCCCAACCAAGGGACCAGATCTAACCATCATGCCAAATTGATGGATACGATTCACAAGGGAAAAAAAGGGTTTATCACTCACCAAGGAGACTATTGGGCCTTTACCCCAAATCAAAGACTCAACTCAAATCTGCCCTTACTCTGATCAACAGTCTAGATCATCCCTTGGAGTCTCCTCCATTGGAGTTCACCTCAATGACTTACTCCGATGAGTACCCTGTGATGAATGAATGGGATCTATTATCTGTCCAAATCGACGACCGATATTTAATCCTGCCCCTGCCTCAATCAACGGTCTAGATTAGCCCTCAAAGTCTCCTCTGTCAGAGTTCACCTCAACAACTTAATCCGATGAGTACCCTGTGATGAACAGGTAGGATCTATTATCTGACCAAATCAACGGTCAATATTTATTTCTTCCCCTATCTCGACTGCAAGTCCAAATCTAACAGTTATGTTGCATTATAAGGTCGCGATCCTCCAAGGAAAAACAAGGCTTTCCTTCAGATTATCAGTTCGGTTTAGGACATATTTAATTTCAAAAAGATTTCTTGAGTCCTTTCAAGAATTAATGAGTTTTAAGAGCTCTCCCCTTGGTCCAAGGCATTCCTTTTCCTACCTAGGTTACCTCTATTTTATCTTATCCTGCAAGGTTCCTCTGTTGTAGGGATTCTAAACACTATGACACATAGGTGCACACACACACACACACACACACACACACACACATATATATATAACCACATCAACACATGCAAATGATTATTTTCATACTCAAACGATTATGTAATTCATACCCTTACGAATTTACCCATTACACCAGATTATCATAGGAAAATACTCCCAACTATTTTACTAAAGACAAAGATTGTCTATAACCAAGGACACAAGACTTTCATGCATATATATTTCATTCAAATTCAAGGTTATTTCTAGGAATACATAGTAAACTTACACGACAGGTATTCATTTCCAAAACTCACCATGTAAAGCATTCAACTACATACATATTCAATTCAATGCATAGAAGGATAAACTAACTACTCATATAAAATTTAGAAGATGTTGGCAACCACTGAAGGGTGTTCCACTTTCCAGCCAACCATAGGAAAAGTTGCACTAGTTACCGATACAACCAGCTACCCTCAAGTCAGGGTACAATGTTGCAAGAGGATATCTAGTCTTTCAACAAGTTTCTAGGGAGTAGCTATCACTTTTTCACTTTACTTTTCCTCACACCATAGATTTATTCCTTCCCTGCACTAGTGCTCAGGCTTCCCCCCCAACCATGTGTATGTCTCTCTCCACCCCCTCTTTCTGTCCTTTGTCCCTTTATTTTTCGTATATTATTCCCCAAGACCTCGTGGATCCTGTAAGAATCTTCTAGATGGGGGATTATTCCCATCCTTCATTGATTCTCGAAGGAGACTACCCAACTACCAACCTGACTGGTAACAAATCTTTGGGGCTGAGGACAATTCATGGTATGCATTGCTTTAAATTGACAGGGTACTTCCTGGCATGGTCATTTCAACTAGTAATATCTTCCCTCTTGCACCATTCCTCTCATGACATCGTAACCTGTGAAGGCCATCCCTTCAGTAATAATTCAACATATCCTTATTGCATTAATAACTAAATATTTGACTTACATAATTGATCAAAGGTCCATTGTCTTTCAATAATCACATAACATGATTGTCTATAGTTTTTGTCATGATAATAGTTATAATTACATATTGGGGGAAACAAGGGTCTTATAATCCCCTCCCCCTTAAAGTAACACCACCCTAGGTGTTTTATTTTCCGCAAAAACTCTATGTACAACAGTGAACAAAAAATGGTATGCATGTTTCATAGCATCCTCCAGTTCCCAGGTAGCTTCTTATGGACCAAAGTGTTTACACTGCACGTTGACCTTTGCAATGTTTTTTTTCCTGAGTGGGATTTTTTTCCTATCTAGTATGCATTGTGGCTCTGGCATGAATTATCCCTCTAGTTCCACCTAGACCATAGACCAGTCAATTATATGATTAGAATCATATACATATTTCTTCACTAACAAAAGATGGAAAACATTATGCGCTTTCACTGTGGTAGCAAGTTCTAGTCTATAGGCTACAGGTCTCATTCTGTCCAAACTTTCAAAGGGTCCAAAAACCAAGGTGCCATCTTGGCACAAGTTTCCATCCTCAAGGAACGTCTTATGGGTCTAATTTGGATATACACATGATCCCCTACTTTGAACTTTTTATGAGTCCTTTTGTTGTCTATATAGCTCTTATGCCTATCCCGGGCCATTTTTAGATTTTTCTTTATTTGAGCTACTTTTTGTTCCAACGCCTTTAGCACGTCTAGCCCAAGTTTAATTATGTCTAGCAGGTTGTTCCAACTGATTGGAATATTGCATTGTCTACCATAGAGAGCCTCAAAAGGACTCATTTTCATACATTCCTGATAGCCATTGTTGTAGGAAAATTATACCAGTGGTAGGTATTCTTCCCATTTCTTGGGATGATGCATCACATGCATCCTTAACATGTCTTCCAATACTCGATTTACCCTCTCTATCTGCCCATAAATTTAACGGTGATAGGATGTACTAAATAACAATTTAGTTCCAAAACCAACAAATAGATATTTCCAAAATTCTGAGGTAAATTTTGTATCTCTATCAGATATGATTTCCCTAGGCATTCCATGTAGCCTAAATATTTCTTTCATAAAAATATTGACAATATATATTTCCTTGCAAGTGAACTTTACCGAGACAAAGTGAGAAGCCTTGCTCAACTTTTCCACAACTACCATAATGGCATCATTTTGTTTGGATGATTTAGGTAATCCTATGATAAAATCCATGGTGATAGTTTCCCATTTCCATTTTAGAATAGGTAGGGGCCATAACAACCATTTTGGATGCTTGTGTTCCACATTAACATGTTGGCACTCAAAACATTTAGCTAAATAACTAGTTATGTCCTTTTTCATTCCTGGCCAATCAAACTGTTTCTTAGTGGTTGTGATCATTTTATGATAACCAGGATAATCAATGTATCATCTTTTATGTAGTTCATCCATGATGAACCTCTTCAATTCGTCACAATTTGGGATATACAACTGACCTTTGTAGGTTAACAAGCCATCATTCAACAGTTGATAGCCATCATATTTCAGTCCTATGTGTTCTTGTTCTAGATATGTCTTTATAGTTTTGAAAAATTCATCTGTTTCTTGTGCACTCTTGACTCTTGTCTTGATGTCTAATTCACAGGTTCTACTACTTAAATCTGCCACATGAATCACTTTCATGCTTCTACCGAGGGCCTCAACCACTCTATTTTTTTTCCCTTTATGTGTTTGATTTCAAAATCAAATTAACTAAGGAGGGCCATCCATCTAGCATGTCTAGAATTTAGTTTGGGCTGGTCAAACAAATACCTCAGTCCACTATGGTCTGTCATGTCCACAAATTTTATTCCTAGGAGGTAATGTCTCCACATTTTTAAGGAATGCAATATGGAAGCTAATTCTAAGTCGTGGGTCACATAATTTATTTCATGTTTATTCAATTTCCTGGATTCATAACAGATTACATGCCCTTCTTGCATGAGGACTCATCTGAGTCCTTCTTTGTAGACGTCCTTGCACATAAGAAAATCCTTGTCTAGGTGTGCAATATTTAGCATAGGTTCATTGGTCAATCAATGCATAAGTTTCTAAAAACTCTCTTCACACTCAGCTATCCAAAAAAAATTGACTCCCTTTTTCTGAAGGAAGGCAATTAGATAACCAATATTGGGAAACCCCTTTATGAACCTTCTATAGTACCCTACTAGGCCCATAAAGGCCCTGATATTATTTACATATTTTTGTGTAGGTCAATCCATAATGGATTTTATCTTGTCAGGATCAACTGCCACTCCTTCCTCAGTGATGAAATGGCCTAAGTAATGGATTTTTTTTTGGAAAACGTCACACTTACTAAACTTTTCACAGAGTTGGTGTTCTCTCAACACTTGAAGCACTAAATTGAGGTGTTCTTCATTCTCTTCCCTACTCTTAGAATATATTAGGATATCATCAATGGAAACTAACACAAATATGTCCAAAAATGTGTTGAGCACACTATTCATCAAGTAGATGAAGGTGGCTAGTGCATTGGTAATCCCAAAAGGCACCACCACAAATTCATAGTTCCCATACTTTGTCATAAAGTTTGTTTTTTGGATGTCTTCATCATTAATATGGACCTTATGGTATCCATATCTCAAGTCAATCTTGGATAAAAATGTAGAACCCCTTAACTGGTCAAATAAGTCATCAATTTTTGGCAAGGGATATTTATTGTTAATTGTCATTTTGTTGAGTTATCTATAATCTATGCACAATCTGAGTGTGTCATCCTTCTTCTTTACAAACAAGGTTGGTGCTCCCCAAGGAGACACACTAAGACAATTATAACCCTTTTCCAACATCTCCTTTAGTTTTAATTTGAGCTCAACTAGATCTGGGGTACTCATTCGATAAGGTGCTCTAGACATTGGTACTTCTCCAGGTACAAGTTCTATTGAGAAATCAATGTCTCTTCTTAGAGGCAGACTTGGTACCTCTTATGGAAATACATACTTATACTCTCTCAATATAGGATGCTCCTCTAGGCTTGGTTTAGTGTCATCAACAAAGTTTAGTACTTGTATTGCATACAAAGGGAATCCTTTTATGTACGGGTACCTCTTCCTTTTATGTACGGATACTTGTATTGCATACAAAGGGAATCCTTTTATTGCATACCAAATTTAAAGGCAACAATATTCCAAGAGTTTTCAAGTACGGGTACCTCACCCTTTCTATAGTATAGCTGTTTGGAGAGTTAATTTACAGTGCTGACAACAATGTATGATGATATCTCCTCGAGGATCTTTATTTTATATATATCTAATTGTTTAAATTCCTTAAAAGAAAATTTAAATATTAACCGACAAATATTACAAAATCATTTTAAAAAATCTAGTACTGTCATTATTTTCCCATGTCGTCTTTGTGAGGAACATTTATGTACCACTTTAGGTTTTCAAGCTAGTTATCGAGCCAATTCTCTCAATTCTCCAAAACATTTTTTCACTCCATTCATGGTAGAAAATGTTTTATTGTAGAGATAGGGTGGCACATGGTGATTGCCTGTACAATTTATTAAAAATAATATATAAAGATTTGATTATAGTGTTTTTTTGGGGGTGATTAGGAATGTAAACAACATAGGGATTCCATATCGTAACGAAAGACCTAATAATTTGATTTTAAGTAGAAATATTTCTCATCTAATGGTTATGGTTTACATGCATGGAACAAAACCAAAAGTAGGAAGAAATAGTCTACAAGTACAAAAACACAATAGAAAACCAAGAAATAAATGGGTGGGAGCCCATATGGGAATGATAAGGAAGAATGAGAAAGGAGAATGTGGTTCACAATGGAATCTCAAATAGAAGGGTTCCCAATTCTATGGAAAAATATTAGGATCAACGTTAAATAGAAAAGTGGTGCTACTCCAAGGAAACCCATCATAATAAGGCTCTATCTGTAGATGTGAAAAAAAAAAGATGGGATAATTCCAAGGGCATGCTTGTGGAGTCATTAGGCCCAAGGGTCAATAGAAGAAATAAGGTGCAGGTCCTCCCAAGGACCATGTGAAGTAGTAATAGCCTTTAGGAATTATTCATCATTATGGAAAATCATGGTGAAAGAGGCACAATGACCTTTACATATGGGGGAAGGAATTAGCTTTGTGACACCCAAGTTTGAAAGTAAAATATCGATATTCAAGTCTAAAGTTGTGAAAGGTTCCAAAAAATCATGCTTAATGTGAGTGGATATTGTTCAAATGCCACTACAGGTCATATAAGACATTTGCAAAGGATGTTTCTTCATCCACAAAATAGGAATAAACTACAAATGAGATACTAAAGGTAATACATTTCCCTAGGTAAAACATGGTTGGGGACTATGGCATGGGATATTATTAATAGCGAAAATATTTCCTTCATGTGGAAACCAAATCACATTGAAAGAAAATACACCATGGATTCCATGGAATACACATATTCATGCCCAAGGATAAATGTAAAATTGATGGGAGCAATGGCAACCAATAAATCTATAAAATTAGTGTTACCACCTAGCTAAATGAGAAGATTAGGCCAAATTTGTAACACACCCGACCCCCTAAACATCATTATGGAAATGGGGTATAAAAATTTCTCATTACTTTCTGCTAAATTACCTTCCTTATGGGTAACTCAAAATTCAATTATGAACTCAAAATCCAAATCTACTCCTCGAGAGATTTCCAATGCCTGTAAGCATGCTAAAATATGAGTTCACGTTCGAAAGATATAGCCTCCTAAAGTTTCTAGGATTTCTCCTGCCAAAAACACGTCAGGTGCACATGGCACCCACATGGGTCCTTGTCACCCATACCATCCTATGTGGCGATGTAACTTCGCCTAGCCTAACCAAGGAACATTACTATGCGAAAGTACACTTAAAATCGATTTGTTTTTTGCTAACTCATTTCCTGTAGCTTACCAACTATGATTTATTCACATATTTAACCAGATTATGATACCCATCATGGAATACATATACAACATTCTAAATGGACATGAATGCAGCTAATAGACCCATTTATGGAAGAAATAAACCATTTATATACACAAAGTTAAGCACAACAATTAAACTCATGAAATAACTCATGAAATAGATAAACACTTATATTTTATGAAATGTTTGTGCAACCAACTTATTGGGAAGGACATTCCACCTAACCATAGACTTGTTTTTCCATATCTCAACAACAAGTCACCCCGGATCTAGGGCTAGGTATCTATAAGAAAAGGGTGCCTCTCAAATTCTACTCACAACTCAAATATCACACAACCCACTGGTATTCTCCAACAACTATCTCTAATTTCCTCCAACTCTCTTCCTCTTGACCTTCCCAACCCAAGGAATATACCCCTTAATTTCTCTCAGTCCATTGGGAATCCCATTTTTTTATTAGGGTCTCTCTAACATAGATAACCATGCATCTCTCTACTGAGAACTCAAGGGAACTCACTACCAGTATAAATAATAGAAATCACTTATTGTTATAGTGAAACTCACCCAAGAGTTCACTCTTTAGGCCTAACAACCCTGCTTTTCAGTTTTCAACTCCAAAATGCTCCAGCATGTTCAAGAATTCACCCAATCTTCTTTCTCTAGCTCCAAATCTCTTCTCCTTTGTTCTCTCGTTGCTCATGTAAAAAATGAATGTGTAAAGCTGCGTATTACCACCCATATGAATTTCCTCTATTTTCCAAAGATATTTGATTGCTCACTTTGCCCAATGTTGATTATACTTCATCCCCATGCTCCCTAATCCCTATGGGATGTGACTCTCACACCTACCTTCTTAGATGAGTTTAATGATTGGGCTCTCATACACTCAAACAAAAAATAGAGGTTGTCCCTAAGTGATAATAAAATTCAGAAATATGGGTTGAATTGATAACCATAAATAATTTCCATTTGAACCCCTCTTAGACACTCTCTTCTCTTGTGGAAAAATCATCCTGCATCTTTGTCCATAATTCCCCAACAACTGACATCACATTTTATTTATTAAAATTCAGAAAATACATTTTGTATATTACATCGCTTGGGCATAGCCACATTCATATCTACATTATACATTAATTAAACTAGGGATTATAGTGGGAATGTTATAGGTGAACATGTGTGTGATGAAGTGGCAAGTGACATGTCACTTTATTTGGCATGCATTGTGTTAGCATTGGAAGTCACTCATGGATTGCAGTAGGAGCAGAGCCCGACGCCCATCAATTTTATGTCACGAATAATTTAATGGGGTGATCGAATGGATAAAGACTCAAGAAGATATCGCTCTAAATCAGAAAACCGAGCTGGAATGTAGAAAAACAAAGGAGGTCTTTATCTAACTTCAGTCAGTGAGTTGATAGTAAAATGAGAATATGGAAGATTTAGTGAGATGAGTGAGAAAGACTGCTTTGGGCATCAGGCCTTTCAGCAGCTTGAGGAAGAAAAACTTAGAATACAAGATCCTCTTGGTTCAGAGTTTCGGGGAACTGAAGGGTGACTTGACTGGATCTTCCAATTCCAAATCATTCAGCGTTGAGAAAATACAAGAAC
This sequence comes from Picea sitchensis, assembly GCA_010110895.2. Lineage (NCBI taxonomy): Eukaryota > Viridiplantae > Streptophyta > Pinopsida > Pinales > Pinaceae > Picea > Picea sitchensis. The sequence goes on from SNQJ01S0054029.1 coordinate 40,734, forward strand.
TAATTAGAAACGATACAACTATTACAATGATCCAGCATACATCATCCTATAACA
>SNQJ01S0054029.1:45054-55243 GCA_010110895.2 Picea sitchensis
CTGGAAGACGACTGAGGACCTCGAACGGATTCGAGACCCACGAAGCTCCGTGGCAAATGCTAACGACGGAATCCCTTAACAGATCCTCTATATGTGTTCTCCACAACGCTCGGTCTAGCTTTTGAGGGGTTATCTCCGCTACCTTTCCTTACGCAACCTCATGTTTATCCCCTGTGTTAGAGGGGGGTCCTGAATAACTTTCCGTAACTGGACTTCTACACTCCCTATTGACAAACTCCAATGTTTGGTTTGGGTGGCCTTGGAGAATTTACTCTCCAACTTATTCCAAGGCCCTATCCTGAGCTAGTGTATGCACCCTACAAACAGAAAAGTCTACTTTATTTTATTTAGCGTTTCTTTTTAATGGGATTTTTTAAAGTCACAAGGTGCGAAAGTGAAACCGATGGTGTGTAAAAAGACTCAAAGCAAAATGCACAGAAATGCTTGGAAACAAACTTTTTCTAAAATGCAAAACCAACAACTTTTCAATGAAAGACTTCTTTTCTTTTTCATATTTACTAAGATTTCATGCAGTAAATACGAAGGACTTTCACTCAGATCTGCGAGCTACTTATACTTGACATGCACTGCAAAAACTTCTTTCCTAGCTACTGATGCAACAACACAATCTTCAAACCAAGAAGAAAATGAAACAAGAAATTGTTTTTTTATTTCGTTGTAAAATAACACAACAAGGAAAAATGATGATAAGATCAAAACCAAGAGAATAAAAAGAAAACTCTGGCTTAAAGCACAGATCACAAACAGAATCAGAGCACGAAAAATGCAACAAAGCAATCACAACAACACCAATTCTAACACTTGCCTAAAAACCATAAAGCAAATATTTTTTCTCTTTTGTCTTTTCTATCAAAAAATCTAATAACAAACACAAGCTAATGGGGGAAATGCCCTAACCTGCTGACTGTGCAGCCCCAGAATCCAGACCCCTGAGAGGAACTCTTCTCACCACAGGAGGGGATGACTACCCCACCCAAGCTGAAAAGCTGCCAATCAAGCCCGCGACTGTCACCAAGACAACACGCGTGCAAACGCGTGCTGAGCTTCTACAGTGCGCGGGTACCCACGGGCTAGCCTTAAACAGGCCGCGGGTCTATATAAAAACTGAGATAAAATCACACACAGACAGTCTAGTCCTGAAAAAGGCTTCTGGTCTTGACAACCAGAGTCTCTAAAAGGCTTAGATGCTATCACTTTAACAGAAAAGCAAGATTTGCAAAAAAGAAAAACCAATGTAAAGAAAAACAACACCACAAGACAGACTAAAACACAAGACAATAAACCAATCAAGACCCAAACAGGATCCAGAAAGCCCCCCTAAGAAGATAAACTTATGACAGGGAAGAGGAGACTGCCTCTCGAGCTTCCTGAAAACTACACACTACTGAAACCACTGCAGCACGCAGGCAAACGCGTGCTGTAGAAAGTTAGGGCGCGGGCACACGCGTGCAAGCTTTCTGCAGGCCGCGTGTACCTCTGTGTGTCCTGAGAATGAATGTCAAGCGTCCGTCAAGGAAAACTGGTATTGATAACCAGGTTCCCTGCTAGCATTGACCTAACAGAAAACAAAAATAAACAAAGAAACAGAGACTGAACTTCTTTGAACTACCAAAAAGATCTTTAACCAAATCTGGAAACCCTAAGAGTAAGACTTTCCCCAGTGGAGTCGCCAATTCTGTTGTGGGGTATTCTACCCTATGGACTAACAAGCTAGGGCTTTAAACTTGTACGCAGATCATGACCCTTCAAGAATAACGTGTAACCTCCTACCCAAACCTATAACCCTTTTTCTCAGGCAAACATGGGAAGAATCAACTAACCTTTTTATCGACGGTTGAAGTAGATCCTCCGTTGAGCTTTTATCTCCTTGCTACTGCTTCTTCTTCCACAAAGCGATCCTGCAATCAAGACAAAACTACGCATGCATACTACTGACCTACTAGAGGGTTAGAGATTAAACACAAATCAAATAACATAGATAAGACTCATGTATTTGAGACGGGAAAAGCATCTTTTTCATTAGTCTCAATATGAACCAACTTATAATGATTTCTGAGACCGACCACCGTTCCTCGATCCTGATCCTGGGCTCCTCCTCTTCTTTTGTCCTCCAACTGCTGTTGCATGAATTTCTCCTAAATCTTGAGGCAAGGCTAAAGGGTTGGGACAAAACGGACTTGGAAATTTGGCAGAGTTTCTTTGCTATGATTTTTTCCTCTTTGAATAGTACCCCTACCCCTCCTTTTATAGGCTAGAAGGAGCTAGGGTTTTTGGCGAACTCTCGGCCATGCATGGCTAGGAGTTCTAGTTAACTGACAAAAATCTCTTCGTCCCGGTGGAAAATTTCCTGATTTTTTGCTTTGTTAGGTAAACGCGGGTTGTAGTGGGCTAGCCCGTGGTCACCCGCGTGCAGTAGAAGGCCTGCCAGCGTCCCAACGCGCCCAGTGCTAGGTTAGGGCGTGGGTTACTTGATTTAGGAGGTTTTTGAAGATTTTGTTCAGCATGGCTTTGACAAGGAAAGGCAATGAGTAGGCCTGATGCCAGGTATGCAGGGATAGTGCAATTTAGGGTTATAACAAGGTCCCTAACAAATATAAACGATCTGACGACCCATGAACTTCTCGGGCTCAAAGGTGCATGATAATTAACAGGGTCCTTCTAACCTACACCAATTCCTAACTGACACTTTTCCCTCTCACGTGGTGCTCTATCTACCACCTGGAGAGACACACCATTACCAACGTTACTCACATGCATGCAAACTATCTAGTTGAAAGGATTGTAAAAGTGCATTGGAAACTCACTATGGAACCCTTCCCATCCGACATATGGGATCTGGTAAAAATCCTCCATTTCTTTATTGAAAAGTATGGATATACGAATAAGTCACGTTCGCAGGGAAGATGAAACTTGTAGTTGGAACCTTACCCATCCAGATATCTTGGATCTAGGAGATTCCTTTGTTGCACTTAAAAATAAAGTCATATCTCTAATCATACAGATATAAAATCACCACAGTCGTTGAGTAGGGAACTATGTCACGGAACCTTTCACTATAACTAAGACCATATAAGCATATGGGACTTTGAAAAAGGCTATATTTTGGATCTCCAAATACCCTTGATGTAGCACATCTAGATATCCAAAATTCAGAATCCCTCGTATTACAACTTGTTTAATAAGTCGGATGTTTGGATTTAAATCCTTCTCCCTCTGGTGTTCCTTACATACTATATAGGGATTTACTGGGTAAAGTCGGGCCTAGGGAATAAGGAACCTTGGATCATAAGGCTTGTCAACCCTCTGGGCTGCACCAAGGTATCAGACATGCAAGAACTTTTAGATTCATATTTTTCTATCATAAACCCAGATAATCTGAGATTGCACTTCTTTCCCCATAATACTATGGGTCACCTTAATTTCAATGCCCATACAAACTAAGAGTGAGGAAATACTATTATGCATTGTAAGGAAAAAAAAATAGTCATCTCCTCCATTCCATACGAATTCCTCAGGAAATGGACTCTCAACCATAGGGTATTTACAATATACCATGAAAGGAGATATGACTAGAGAGTAAAATTAATGGACATTCCATTAATACATAGCACAAATCCCTTCCATTCATTTCAAAATTCTAAGAGGTAAGAACCAGTAAGTAAATGCAATACATGCAGAAAACACTAGCTATGTATTCATTTATTCTCTCTTAGATTTTCTCAGAAACCATGCAATTTAACTAATTACACAAGCATATGATCATACGAGGTATAACAATTACTTTTCAGTAAGAGATTTTGTCCAAACCCACTAAATAATGGTGAGCACTTTTCCACCCAACTATAGGTCTATTGCACTTATAATTTCTACAACAGGCCACCCCCATGCTAGGCCATGAGACCACCTGTAAAGAACCCTACTTCTAAACCCATTTAAACATAAAAATTACTTGCACAATAAAATCAATAGAAAGAACATGCTAATTAATTCATACAATTAAAAACATATATAAAAACACAAATGAAACTATTTAAGAAAACACACAGAACATTCTGTAAACATTTTACACAACATAATTGACATTTAAAACACAACATAAAACTTATCTTTAAATTGATGAACCGAATAGTTGTGTATAGGGGACATTCCTCCTAGCCATAGGCATTACTGCTCCATTTCTACCAATAGTATACCACTCTCAAGCTAAGGATATGAGTCCACAAGGAGGTATGTCCCTTGTTAGGGACCTAACCCCTCATGTAGGTAGAACAATATATTCGAATGTAATAAAGGTCAATATTAATAAGGCCTTGAAATAAGGTAGAATAAGATGAATGTAAGAAGACCTAATAGAAGCTTTTGCTTCTAGAAGGATCTTCCTCTAGATGGTTCTTTTGATAGACATATTTAGTATAAATAGGAGTCAAGGGTATGAGAACCCTATCTTGGATATTATTGTAATAGAGCTTTGATTGACTGGAGTTTGCCCGCTCGAAGAGGCCTGTGAACATTTCTCTCAGAATCAAAGTGTTTTTTCTGGTGTTATTTTGATATAATTTTTATGTTCTTGTGGTGTTGTTCTGGTTATATTGTTGTTTATCTGCCATTTCTAGAATTTTATTTTTGTTCTGCATACTTTTTATATCTGGAATATTACAAGTGGTATCAGAGCACTTTCCTCGGCAGTAATTGTGGGTTAAATTTTGTTTTCAGGGTAGAGACGTATTCTGGCATCTTTAAGCCACAAAGATATGTTGTTACAGTCATAAACCCATGGTTGATCGATTCATACACGTAGTAAATATAAGTGGTACTTAAGCGCACATCTGTTGGCCACCCTTGTAACCCTTGTTGGTACCCCTTCGAGTGGTAGCGCATTAGACAACACCTGTGTACGGATTGGCCTAGATTTCTTGAAGCCCTCTTTAGATAAACTGATTGGTCACCTGACTACTATAGTGAAACCAAGAATAGAACTCATGAAGATACTCTCTAGTACCTGGTTAGTTAGGTAGTACGGCTAAGGGCACAGTCTATCCTCCTTAGTTAGTGCCCTAGGATATTGGGTCGAGTACTACTGTTGGACCCCGCACATATATCAGAGAGCTATAGCACAAGGAAAACCCTTGTCTGTATAACCCTTGAATACCTAACCCTTGGGGATGGAAATAAAAAATTAAAACAGACAAGATCTATTGTCGCGCAACTATTTTCGAGTTGCCAAATCACTACACAATTCTTCCTGGTTAAGCATTTGGGCAATATTCTTCGGAATAGAGTATAAATCCGGAGTTTGGAAATTTTTGCACCATTATTTGAGACCTATTCCATTGGACTTATCTCTTTTCCCTTGTCACGTTCATACCTATCATTTTTCAGAAAATGTTTTGACCCCACCCGCCCTTTTCGGCTCCCTCATCATCATGCCCCATACCCATAGCCAAGACTTGGAAGCTTGCTTCAATACCTTGCAATATAATTTCACAAAGACCCAACAAGAAGTGAAACAACTCAGTGCCAATGTTTCTTCCCTCAATACAAATGGAACATTATTTCTCTTTATACGACATTAAAAATGACTTGGCCAAACTCCGGTATGGTGTTGTCCATCTAGATCAAGAACGTTGGCAATGGTGGCTATGGAGAAAAACTTCTTGTCAAGGTTATGTTGCTTGGACACACTTTTTGGTAGAGCTTTATGAACGCTTTGACACTAACACCAACCATTTAGGTCGTTTGACAAAGGTGAAACAATCTGGAATAGTGGAAGACTTTATAGTTGCTTTTGAGCCACTGGATTTTCAGACAGAGGGCATGTTTGATGCATTTTTCTGAGAATGTTTTATCAATGGCCTCAAGGATGAGATTCGTGCCCATGTCCTCATGGCTCAACCTTAGATTTGGGTGGAGGTTAATAAAAGAGCTAAGGAAGCACAACAGGTTATATCTTCTCAAAACCGGAAACCCTCCTTTATTCCTCGCACTAAACTAGTAAATCCCACTACCCCCTCTGCTCCACTCAAGATCCAAAAATTGACCAGGGTTGAAATGGATGAACACCAACTCAAAGGCCTTTGTTATAATTGTGATGACAAATATTTTTCGGGCCACAAGTGTAAGGAACAAAATATTTTTATGGCCATCTCGGAGGATATTTCGGAACAGGATGTTGAAACTCCCCTTGTGTCTGAGTCACCTGAAACCACTGACATAACCCCTCCCTCAGACCCTCCCGAAATAGAACTGGTCATTTCCCTCAATGCTCTCACTGACTTCTCTGCTCCCCAAACCCTCAAGCTAATTGGTTACATCAAACATAGGAAGGTCATCATTCTTGTTGATAGTGGAATCACCCATAATTTTATTCATTGCCACATTGCCCAAGAAATTCATTGCTATATACATGTAATCAATAATTTCCAAATCATGATTGCCAATGGCGGCTCCATGAAATGTGGAGGGCGTTGTGAAAATGTATGTCTCCAAATTGGTGCCTAGCACCTAAAATCTCATATGTTTGCTATCGACATGGGCAGTTGTGACATTGTGTTGGGTGCAAACTGGCTAAGGAATTTGGGTCCCATTCTCATGGATGTTAAGGACTTAACCATGCAATTTGACCAGGAGGGTCAACAATATAAGTTCCAAGGCATCACCGTCGGTTCACCTGAGATCACTAGTTCCCATCGCATGGAAAAGATGCTCAAAAAGGGTCATTCTGGAATTATTGCCCAACTCCATGCCATACAAGAAACTGAGACACTCTCTATGCCTCAAGACCTTCAATCCATCCTCTCTAAAAATCAAGTGGTATTTTCCACTCCCTCCTTCCCGTGGTGTTCATGATCATTCCATTCCCCTGGCACTAGGAAGCCTTCCTCCCAAGATTCGTCCCTATCGTCACCCGTTCTCCTAGAAAAATGAAATTAAGAAAATGGTGCAAGAACTGCTTAACGTAGGCGTTATCTGCCCTACTGAAAGCCCCTACTCCTCTCCTGTGTTCATGGTCATGAAGAAAGAAGGTTCTTGGCACATGTGTCCTAACTTCCACACCCTGAACAAACTCACCATTAAAGACAAATTTCCCATTCCTGTCATTGATGACCTCTTGGATGAATTGAGTGGCACTCAGTTCTTTACTAAACTGGATCTTCATTCTAGCTACCACCAGATCCATATGAAAGAGGCAGACATTCCTAAGACTGTCTTTAGAACTCATGAGGTCCACTGTGAGTTTTTGGTCATGCCCTTTGGCTTGTGTAACGCCTCCTCCACCTTCCAAAGCATCATGAACCATGTATTCCTCCCTTTTCTCTGTCATCTTGTCTTAGTTTTCTTTGATGATATCTTCATCTATAGCAAAACCTGGACATACCATCTTGCTCATGTGGATCGAGTTCTCCATCTACTCTCTCAGCACCAAATTTTCTTGAAACAATCTAAATGTGCTTTTGGCACCTTAGAAGTTGAGTAATTGGGTCATCTTGTTGGAAAGGATGGCGTCAGGGTGGACCCTAAAAATATTCAAGCTATCCAATACTAGCCCCACCCAAAGACTCTCAAAATATTGCATGGATTTTTGGGCTTAACAGGTTATTATCGCAAGTTTGTTAAGAATTGTGGAAAGATTGTGGCACCTCTCATGACACTCCTCAAAAAGAATTCTTTCATTTGGACTCCAGCAGCTACTCAGGATTTTCAAACCTTGAAGATGGCCATGTGCACCACTCTAGTCCTGGCCCTTCTCGATTTCACAAAGAGCTTTGTCCTGGAATGTGATGCTTCAGGGAAAGGAATTGGAGTTGTCCTTATGCAAGAGGGTAGGCCTTTGGCCTTTACAAGAAAACAACTGTCTGAATGCAATTTAGGAAAATAAATCTATGAAAAGGAAATGTTGGCTATTCTACACGCAGTCGATATGTGGCACCCTTATCTATTGGGGCAATGCTTCCAAATTAAGATAGATCATCAAAGCCTCAAGTATTTTCTGGAACACCGCATATCCTCCCCAGAGAAACAAAAAATGGGTGACTAAGCTCTTTGGATATGATTATGAGATCATATACAAGAAAGGAAAAGACAATGTGGTTACGGATTCACTTTCCCAAAAATATGAAGATGAAGGATCCCTTTTTTCTCTCCCCTTCATTGTACCAGACTGGCTCCAAGCCGTTCACCAGGAATGGCTACACGATCCCAAAACTTCACATCTGATACAACTATTGTAGTCCAATTATCCAGTTTCCCCAGGGTACTCTTGGATCCATTATGATCTCCGATACAAAGGTCATTTGTATTTAAGTAAACAGTCAAAACTTAAATCCATGGTACTTTCTGAGCTTCATGCTACACCTACAGCTGGGCACTCCGGGTTCACCAAAACCTATGACAGGGTCAAACGTTCTTTTTTCTGGGATGGAATGAAACAAGACGTTCTTACTTCTATAGCTAAATGTGATGTGTTTCAATGCAACAAGGGTGAAACATTCAAATCTCCTAGCATAGTGCAACTGCTTCCGATTCCACCTGCTATTTGGAGGGATATCTCTATGGATTTTATTACGGGATTACCTAAATCATGAAATAAATTAGTCATCCTGGTGGTAGTTTATCGCCTTTCCAAGTATGCTCATTTCTATGCTCTTCAACACCCATTTACAACATCTACTGTGGCTCAACTTTTCATGGATCAAGTCTTCAAGCTTCATGGCATGCCACATTCTATTATTTATGATCATGACCCAACTTTCACCAGCAATTTTTGGCAAGAACTGTTCAAACTAAAAGGCACCCAATTGCATCTCAGCATAGCTTATCATCCCCAGACTGATGGTCAAACATAAGTTGTCAAAAAGTGTTTGGAAACATATTTGAGGTGTTTTGCATCAGAAAATCAAAATCAGTGGGCTCAATGGTTACCCCTATCTGAATGGTGTTACAACACTTCATACCATACAACTACCTGCATGACTCCTTTTGAAGTGGTATATGGACAAAATCCACCTTTAGTTATCTCATATTTACTAGGTGTCTCAAAGGTCCAGGCAGTTGACCAAACACTTACAGTTCGAGAGGCTATTCTGCGTACCCTCAAAGAGAATTTGGTCATGGACCAGAATCGCATGAAGCAACAAGCAGATCAAGGTCTCTCTGAATGTCAATTTGCAGAAGGGGATCAAGTTTTTCTTTGACTGCAACCTTACAAGAAAAATTCCCTCAAGGCTGACCATTTTCAGAAGTTGGCACCCAAATTTTATGGTCCCTATATAGTTCTCAAGCATGTGGGACAAATGGCCTATCAGTTATCTTTGCCCAATCATTTGAAGCTTCATCCTGTTTTTCATGTTTCATTCTTAAAGAAGGTGATTGGAACTAAGTGTCAAATTCAAACCAACCTTCCCGAATTGGATGAAGAAGGATCCATTTGGCTACGACCAAAATCACTTTTGTACCAGCATGAGCATTGCCTGCGTCAGCGAAGCATCAAGGAATTGTTAATCTAGTGGAAAGATACAACTCCAACATATGCCACTTGGGATCTAGCCACCATTCTGTAGAAATTTCCACATCTTCAACCTTGAGGACAAGGTTGTTTTTAAGGGGGAGGACATGTTAGGGACCTAACCCCTCATGTAGGTAGAAAAATATATTTGGATGTAATAAAGGTCAATATTAATAAGGCCTTGCAATAAGGTATAATAAGTTGAATGTAAGAAGACCTAATAGAAGTTTCCTCTTCTAGAAGGATATTCCTCTAGATGGTTCTTTTGATAGACATATTTAGTATAAATAGGAGTCGAGGGTATGAGAACCCTATCTTGAATATTATTGTGATAGATCTCTACTCGATTGGAGGTTTCCCCCTCAAAGAGGCCTGTGAATTGATCTCAGAATCAAAGTGTTCTTTCTGGTGTTATTTTGATATCATTTATGTGTTATTGTGGTGTTGTTCTGGTTATATTGTTGTTTATCTGCCATTTCTAGAATTTTAGTTTTGTTATGCATACTTTTTATATCTGGAATATTACATCCCTCTTGTCTATCCACTCTCCACAATCAACATCCCAAAACCCAGGTTCTACTCCAACAACAGTTCCAATCCACCATATGTCTTTCCTTCAACCAACACAACCCAAGGAATGGGATCCCCCTTCTCTGCCCTGAAGTT
>SNQJ01S0054030.1:0-11227 GCA_010110895.2 Picea sitchensis
TTTGATGCCTCCAAAGAAGTCTAACATGCTAAGTGTCGACTCCTATGGGGATAGCCTCTCTTGATGTGTGAACAAGTTTCTGAGCTAGCGATTCAGTTTTATTCTAAACCTTTTATGATACCATGATACTAATTAGGTATAACAAACATTACGAAATATAGTTCAAACAAGAAGATCAATTCAGAGAACATGCTTGAGCTATTCTCATCACTAAACTGGATAAATAGAAAATATACATTTTGATTGATGTCTACACTTGTCACTAAGATGATTACACTTGTTGCTGACTAAAAAACTTGTCACAACTCTTAAATGTGCTTTGTTCACTTACACTAGTGATGCATTAATTACAATAACTAACACAATGTTCTTACTCTCTTAACATAAGTACTAAAGTCTTTCATCTTCTTTATTTATTATTAATATTAGGTTTTCCTCCATGGGATTTCTCTCTTATTATAAGAACTAAAATTTGCCAAGTTCTCTATTTATTTCCAATATTGTGTTTTTTTTAATGTGAAGGAATGCCATGTTATTCTCTCTAGAATTTGAAGTTTTATTCTATATCTTCCATTAATTATTTTTATTTATATGCATGTTGGATAAAGGGGCTAAACAAAAAGGTCTATATCTATTAGTTTCTCTGGAGTTGTTTATTTTCTTTGACTTTCACATTAATTCTACATTTTTAATTATTTTAATTCAAATATGGAATTAGTATTTGTATGAAAATGGTTTGAGTGTTGTTCCCTTTGGCCCCATATTGAAACCTAAAGCTAGAAGGATTTATCCAAGCCTCCATAGAGTGTTTTGATATTGTTGTCTTGCCATAAACAACTTTAGGAACAACACCTATGAACATTCCTATGGGATATCTTTCTCACAATGTTAGGGATTTTTTATGCAGGAGCATCGTTGGCAATCGTGTGGAGAAAGACTTATCAATGTCAAGGAATCTGTACGAGAGCTTAATGCTGGTAGTCACAACAGATATTTTAAAGTCTTTGTTAACTCAGCACCAAAATTAATCTTTGGGGCACACTTGAAATCAGGCCGGGGAAATTTGGAGACATGCTTGGACGATTTTGAGGGAAATGGGAGACTCCACTACGGCTCTGGAATGTGACTGGTCTAGATAGTTGTTAGGTTAAGTTTTAAAGTAGACAAGTAGTCAGGGAAACCCTAAGAGCCCTCTGTGATAAATAAAGGTTTTCTATACCCGAATGAGGCTAGGTTACTAGTCAGTAGTTGGCTGGAATAGAAGTTAGGAGAATATTTCATTAGTTTTGTTGTTCATTTACAGTTGTAACCATTTTTATTTTTTGAATAGAACAAAGGAAAATTAATCCAATGCATGGTGTGAACATTGCTTGCAATTCTCTGTATTGTGTTTTCATGAATGAATGAATCTTATTTTGAGTAGATGTAACTATAAATGTTAGGATAAGTTTCAATTGTTTCTCTTCTATCGAGTGGTGCGAGGTGTGCACATAGAACACAAGGAGTACATTGATGGAATCTGTTTCATTTTTGAAGCTCATAAGAGATAACATGAAACTTTCCCTTTGCAAGGAGTGCAAAGAGACTGGTGCAAGGAGTGCACAGTCGTTCGCAAGAACTCTAACCTTGCATGAAGATCTGGTGCAAGGAGTGAGCAGATCCAAGATTCGAGTAAGCGTCAAACAATCAAGAAAGGAGAATGCCAGGAAGGTGAGAGGAATTTCTCTTCAAGAAATCCTTCCAAATCTGAGTTATCGAATCCTTGAAACGCAAGGTGTGCGCCAAAAGTTTAAGTCTTCAGAAGACCAAGCTCAGGAAGGTAACACTTTTCATAAGTGTTAAATAGATATAAGAATCAAACTCATCGAAGGAGCAAAGGTTCGAAACCCTTGAACACCCAGAACATATTCTAACTCTAAAGATAGTGTAAGCAAAAGGGGGAAGATATCTCAGTCGTTCGATCTGAATGCTAGAGAATCAAAACCGTCCATTTGGAGGAGCGCATGGAAAACGACCAATGTTGCGTTGACTAGAATTTTGGAGGAGTCAAAGGGAAGAACACTAAGAATTTGCTAAGCCCAAATCCGTGACTTGATATGAGTCATTGGATCTAGGAGAGATCTAGACCATTGATTGTCCAGGGTAAAATATCGGCATTTCAGGAACTGGAGGATCAGAGGTGACAAGTCTTTTGACTTCATGAAACACAAAGTCCCGAAAGCATCGTGACCATCAGTTATTAGGAGAGACTTGGACCATTGATCCAGTGCCACCACGATTTTGGCTATCGGGATAACGAAGGCAAGGGAACTCTAGATTCACAAACATGAAACGTCAACTTGATCACAGTCATCGATAAAGGGAAGATTTGGACCATATATCTTGGGTTATCATGATTTTGGATATTGGGTGAAAAGAGGTACCAACACTCCCAGGGTCACAAACGCAAAATCATGACACACCTTTCACTTGAGCACGTAGTCACCGCTAGTGGTCACAAGGGAGAAAGGGCTTAGCAGAGAGGAGCTATCACCCGTTTGGCATTGAGGTTCAAACAATTCTTAGGAGAGAAGCTGCGGGTCTCAGGAAACCTACATATTTGGGGAAAAGGACCTATGTAAGTGGGTTTGAGGTCTAGCAAAGACCCAAAGAATCAATCAGACTTAGTATATTGATCAATCCTAGGCCAAGAGGTCACGAAGCCCTTAGGAGAGAATGGGGGTCTGCATCAAGTGGTATCAGAGACTTAGTTTTTAAATTTATGTAGCAGAGAGTAGATAAAAAAATAATATGATATGCATTTTCAAGTGGTATCAGCATAGAAATTTTTCTTGCAAATAGAAGGCAAAGGAGATGAGACAACAGAACTCAAAGTTGTACTCTATGTGTGATAGACACTCAACCCAATTCCACCATCGAGACGAGTGGAACCACCTTTGGCCAATCAAGCTGTGGAAAGGGAGATGCGAGAACTCTATGCAAGATTAGAGGCGATGGAGGCAATGCAGAGATGAGCACCTGATGTTGGAGACGTCAGCAATGCATAGAGAAAAGAAGCAATGAGAGAGAATGTTGTTGAAGAATATGGAGGAGAGGATGTTGCCAAAGGACGCTTGTTACGAGGAGTTGCCATATTGGGAGGTAGAGCCAAGATGGAGGTCCCAATGTATGAAGGCAATTTAGATATCGAAGAGCTATTAGATTGGATAAGATCCATGGAAAAATATTTTTACTATGAAGACGTCGATGAGGAAAGAAGGGTGACACATGCTATCACTAGACTAAAAGGACATGTAGCACTGTGGTGGGATGAACTGCAGGATGAGAGGAGAAGCAAAGGAAAACAAAAGATAAAAAATTGGGATAGAACGATATCCAATCTTAAGGATAAGTTCATGCCCAAGGATTATCAGATCAATCTGTTCAGGAAAATGTAGAACCTGAGACAGAAAGGGATGACAGTTAAGGAGTACACGAAGGAGTTCTATAGGATGAACATAAAAATTGGAAAAAGAGAGAGAGATGAAGAAAAAGTATCCAGATATATAAATGGCCTGAGATATGAAATCCAGGATGAGCTCTGCATGATGTCAGTAAGGACAATGGAGGATGCTTATCAGTTTGCACTAAAGGCAAAGGAGAAGTTTGCTAGAAAACAAAGCCAGTGAGGGAGAGGTAAAAGCTTGGTCCCAAGAAAAAACAAGGGATTTACCCATGACAGAGAAAATAAGTCTAAGGACGAGACTGAGAAACCACATAGTCACTCGGAAAGAGGAGAAAATTCCTGAGGAAGACAAGGTGGTGGAATAAATTCTTCCAGAGGAAGAGGAAGAGGAGGAGGAGGCAACGTAATATGTTATGCCTATGGAAAGACAATACACATGTTTTGAGAATGTCCTGAGAAAAAGAAAGGAGGAGGTGAAGATCACATTTTAGAAGCATAGAGAAGAGATCTTGAAGCGAAAGGAACATAGGATGGAAGATCCATGATGTTGAGGAAGGTTCTCTTAAAATCAAAGGCATAAATTGAAAGGTCAGTACAAAGGAACAATCTCTTTAGAACAACTTGAAAGACTAAAGATAGAGTATGCAAGGTGATAATTGATAGTGGGAGCACTGAAAACTTAGTATCCAAAGAGATGGTGGAGAAAATGGAGCTAGAGACAATTGCACATCCAAAGCCATACAAAGCCTCATGGTTGTAGAAAGGACACCAGGTAATGGTTACTAAACAATGCTTGGTTGAATTTAAAATAGGAGGATATAAAGATGATATTATGTGTGATGTAATTCCCATGGATGTATGTCATATTCTATTGGGAATACCATGGCAGGTTGACAGGAATGTCATTCATGATGGAAAAAAAAATACATACACATTAGAGAAGAATGGTAGGACACACATGTTGTTGCCAATAGAGGATAAAAAATTGAAAGAGGAGGCCATCACAAGAATACTTCTCATGAGTGGGAAGGAACACATGAAAGAGGTCAAGGAAGAACAAGAGATGCAGTTTGTTGTGGTGAGGAAACCCATAGTTATCATTACAAGTACTTCGATGGAGGATTTTCCTGAAGAGGTTTAGGAATTGTTGGATAATTTTGTTGAGATAGTAGTGGATGAGCTACCTAACTCATTGCCTCCCATGAGAAGTATCAGTCACCATATTTACTTGATACCAGGATCAAGTCTACAAAACAAAGCATCATATAGATCGACACCTCGAGAGAACGAGGAAGTGAAGAACCATGTACACGAACTGTTAGACAAGGGTTTGGTCAGAGAAATCTTGAGTCCATGTGTAGTACCAACCATATTGAGTCCAAATAAGGATGGAGGCTAGATAAGGTGTATAGACTCAAGGGCCATTAACAACATCACGATCATGTATAGATTCCCTTTACCAAGAATGGATGATTTAATGGACTCTTTAAGTGGAGAAAAATTATTTTCTAAAATATATTTGAAAATTGGATATCACTAGATTAGAATTAGAGAAGGTGACGAGTGGAAAAAAGCCTTTAAGACAAATGAAGGGTTGTATGAGTGGCTTGTTATGCCATTTGGCTTAACAAATTCCCTGAGTACTTTTATGAGGTTGATAAATGAAATACTGAAAGATTTCATTGACAAGTTTTTGGTTGTGTATCTGAATGATATATTGATCTTTAGAAGGACTAAAGAAGAGAATTTGAGGCACCTGTCACTAGTGATGAGGAGGCTACAACAAGAGAAGTTGTTGATAAATATGAAGAAGTCCTCTTTTATGAAGACATAAGTCATTTATTTGTGTTTTGTGATCTCTTCAAATGAACTAAAAATGGATCTAGACAAGGTGAAAGCAATCAAAGAATGGTTGTCACTAAGGAGTATGTTTGAAGTAAGAAGCTTCCATGGATTAGCAAGTTTCTAGAGGAATTTCATTAGAGACTTCATTGGAATTTGTGCGTCGATGATGGATACAGTGAAGAACAATCACAAGTCTTTTAAATGGATAGAGGAAGTCGACAGGAGCTTCAATATACTAAAGGAGAAAATAAAAGAACAACCAATTCTAGTCTTGCCGAATTTTGAAAAGACATTTCAGGTAAGATGTGATGCAACTGGAGTTGCAATAGGAGTGGCTTTGAGTAAGGACAATAGAAATGTTCCCTATTTTAGTGAGAAACTGAATGATACCAAGAGAAAATACTCCACATATGACAAGGAATTTTATTCCATAATTCAATCCTTAAAGAAATGGAGACATTATCTTGTCCTAGAAGAATTTGTCTTGTATAGTGATAACCATGCTTTACAATTCATAACCAGGTAGGAAAAATTGAATCAGAGGCATGGAAAATGGGTCAAGTTTATGAAGAATTTTACTTTTGTCATAAAACATATCGTTGGGAATGCTAACAAATTTGTTGATGCATTGAGCAGGAGATGTTTGATTCTGCAGGAATTCCAGGTGAAGACCTTGGGGTTTGAACACCTTAAGAGCATGTATTGTGATGATACAGATTTCAAGGAAGAATACAAATCATGTGAAAATCTTGTGTTCATAGATAGAATCCAGTGGACAGAGTACATGATTCAAGAGGGATTTTTGTTCAAGGGGAATCAATTTTGCATACAAAAATGTTAAATAAGGGATAACATTTTTACAGAAAAGCATAGTGGAGGATTGGCTTGAAATTTCGTCCATGATAAAACATTTGCGCAGTTGAACAGTTCATTCTATTGGCCAGGTATGATAATAGAGGTGATAAAGTTTGTGAATAGATGTAGAATCTGCCAGCATGCAAAAGGAGAAAGATAGAACACTGGTTTGTATCAACCATTGACAATACTAGAGAGGTCGCGGGATGCAATAATCATGGATTTTGTGTTGGGAATACCAAGAAAGAAAAGAGGATTTGATTCCATATTTGTGGTGGTGGATATATTTTCAAATATGGTACATTTTATCCCATGCCATAAGCCTAATGATGCAACACATCTTGAAAATCTGTTTTTCAAGGAAGTTGTAAGACTTCACGGCCTACCCAGAAGCATTGTCTTGGACAGAGACACAAAATTTGTTGGTCACTTTTGGAGAAGTCTATGGAAGAAGTTGGGGACATATTTTTCCTTCAGATCAACTTATCATCCTCAGACAGATGGACAAACTGAGGTGGTGAAAAAAAGTTTGGGAAACTTATTGAGGAGTCTGGTCACTAAGCACCAAAATCAGTGGGATCAGATTCTTCCACAAGCATAATTTACATACAATGACTCACCAAATAGGAGCATTGGAAAGATCCCATTCCAAATATTGTATGGAATGAAACCCATGGGAGTATATGAGTTCAGAGACTTGGAACAAAGTGAGATCAGTTGTGTTGGAGAAGAAGATTTTGTTGCAGACATGCAGAAGCTCCATAGCCAGATTAAGGGACAGTTGCAGAGTTATAAACAAGAGTATAAACACGGAGATGATGAAAATCGCAGAGAACTTCAATTTTAAGTAGGATATCAGGTTTTGGCACATCTCAGAAAAGAGAGGTTCCCTAGGGGAACATATAATAAGTTAAAGATGAAAAAGATATGACCATGTAAGATCTTGAGGAAGATTGATGCAAACGTCTATGAGATTGAGCTGCCAAATGGTGTGGGCATGTCACCCATATTCAATGTTTCAGACCCGTATCATTACAGGAAAGATGACACAGAGGGATCAAAATATCAAGAGAAGATCAAGTGGGAGAAACAAATGTCTGTAGGAGAGAAGCCACAAATGGATAAGATTGTGGATCATAGGATCAGTAAAAAGACTAGGAAGAAAAACTATTTTGAATATCTAGACAAGTGGAAGGGACACCCAATAAAGGATATAAGTTGGGAAAATGAAGCTGCTATACAGAAGCATGGAACATCAGTGTAGGAGTTCATGGACAGGAGTCCATGAATGTTTGTCAAGGGGATTATGATGCAAGAGAATCATTGGCAATCGCATGGAGAGAGACTTATCAATGTCAAGGAATCTATATGGGAGATCAACAAGTCACAACAAATATTTTGAAGTTCGCCTTAACTCAGTGCCAGAATTAATCTTTGGTGCACGCTTGAAATCGGGCTGGGAAAATTTGGAGGCACGCTTGGAGGATTGCAAGCAAAATGGGAGACTTAACTACAACTCTAGAATGAGACAGGTCTAGATAGTCATTAGGTTAAGTTTTAGAGTAGACAAGTAGTCAGGGGAAACCCTAAGAGCCCTCTGTGATAAATAGAGGTTTTGTACGCCCGAATGTGGCTAGGTTGCTAGTCAGTAGTTGGATGGAATAGAAGTTAGGGAATAATTAAGTAGTTTTGTTGTTCAGTTACAATTGTAACCATTTTGATTTTTGAATAGAACAGAGGAAAATTAATCCAATGCATGCTGTGAACATTGCTCGTAATTATTTGTATTGTTTTTTCATGAATGAATGAATCTCATTTTGAGTAGATGGAACTGTAAATGTTAGGATAAGTTTCAATTGTTTCTCTTCTGTCAAGTGGTGCAAGGTGTGCACATAGAACGCAAGGAGTGCATTGATGGAATCCTTTTCAGTTCTGAAGATCATAAGAGATAACACAAAACTTTCCCTTTGCAAGGAGTGCACATTTGTTCGCAAGAACCTTAACCTTGCATGAAGATCTGGTGCAAGGAATGCATAGATCCGAGATTCGACTAAGCGTCGAAGAGTCAGGAAAGGCGAATGCCAAGAAGGTGAGAGGAATTTCTCTTCGAGAAATCCTTCAGAATCTGAGTTATAGAATCCCTAAAACACAAGGTGTGCATGGAAAGTCGAAGTCTTCAAAAGACCAAGCTCAAGAAGGGTAACACTTTTCATAAGTCTTAAATGGATACAAGAATCAGACTCATTGAAGGAGCAAAGGTTTGAAACCTTTGAACATCCAAAAGATATTCTAACTCTGAAGATAGCATAAGTAAAAGGGGGAAAAGATCTCAGTCGTTCGATCTGAACGCTCGAGAATTGAAACCATCCATCGAGAGGGACACATGGCGAGTGACCAACATTGCGTTGACTAGAATTTTGGAGGATTCAAAGGGAAGACCTCTAAGAATTCATGAATACCGAATCTGCAACTTGATCTGAGTCGTTGGATCCAAGAGAGATCTGGATCATTGATTGTCCAGGGTAAAATATCGACATTTTAGGGATTGGAGTATCAGAGTTGACAAGTCTTTCAACTTCGCAAAAAGAAAAGTCTCGAAATCATCATGACCATCAATTCTGAGGAGAGTCCTAGACCATTAACCCATTGCCACCGTGATTTTGACTATCGGGAGAATGAAGACAAGGGAACTCTGGAGTCACAAAACGTGAAACGTCGACTTGATCACAGTCATCGATCACAGAAAGATATGGACCATAGATCTTGGGTCATCACGATTTCGGATATCGGGTGAACAAAGGAATCAACTCTCTCAGGTTCACGAAAGGAGAAACGCGAAACGCGAAATCGTGGAGTGCCTTTCTCTCGAGCACATGGTCACCGCTATTGGTCATAAGGGAGAAAGGGATTACAGAGAGGAGCTAGCACCCTTTTGTGGTTGAGGTTCAAACAACTCTTTGGAGAGAAGTCGCGGGTCTCAAGAGACCTCCACATTTGGGGAAAAGAACCTATGTAAATGGGTTTGGGGTCTAGTAGAGACCCAAAGAGTCAATCAGACTCATTATATTGATCAATCCTAGACCAGGAGGTGGCACAACCCCTAGGAGAGAAAGGGAGTTTGCATCAAGTGGTATCAGAGCCTCAGTTTTTAAATTTATGTAGTAGAGAGTAGATAAAGAAAATACTCGCATACATGCCATCTAGTGGTATCAGAGAAGAATTTTTTCTTACAGATAGTAGGCAAAGGAGAGGAAACAACATAACTCGAAGTTGTACTTTGTGTGTGATAGACAGTCAACACAATGCCACCAAGGAGACGAGTGGAACCAAATTTGGCCAATCGAGATGTGGAAAGGGATATGTAAGAACTCTATTCAAAATTGGAGGTGATGGAGGCAATGTAGAGACGAGCACCTCATGTTGGAGATGTCAGCAATGCAAAGAGAGAAGAAGTGGTGGGAGAGAATGTTGTTAAAGAAGCTGCAGGAGAGGACGTTGCTGAAGAACGCTTACTGCGAGCAGTTTCCATATTGGGAGGTAGAGACAAGATGGAGGTCCCAATGTATGAAGGCAATTTAGATGTCTAAGAGCTATTGGATTGGATAATATCCATGGAAAACTATTTCAACTATGAAGATGTTGATGAGGAAAGAAGAGTGAGACATACTATCACCATACTAAAAGGACATGCAACACTATGGTAGGATGAACTATAGGCTGAGAGGAGAAGCAAAGGCAAACAAAAGATAAAGAGTTGGGATGGAATGGTATCCAATCTGAAGGCTAAGTTCATGCCCAAGGATTATCAGATCAATATGTTTAGGAAAATGTAGAACCTGAGACAGAAAGGGATGATGGTTAAGGAGTACACAAAGGAGTTCTATAGGCTAAGCATCAAAACTAGACAAAGAGAGAGAGATGAAGAAAAAGTATCCAGATATATAAATTGCCTCAGATATGAAATCCAGGATGAGCTCAGCATGATGTCAATAAGGACAGTGGAGGATGCTTATCAGTTTGCACTAAAGGCAGAGGATAAGTTGGCTAGAAAACAAAGACAGTGAGGAAGAGGTAAAAGTTCAGTCCCTAGCAAAAGAAATGGACTTACCCATGAAATAGCACATAATTCTAAGGATGAGACTAAGAAACCACACAATCACTCAGAAAGAGGGGAAAATTCCCGAGGAAGACAAGGTAGTGGAAGAAATTCTTCCAGAGGAAGAGGAAGAGGAGGAGGAGGAGACATAAGATGGTATTCTTGTGGAAATACAAGACACATGTCTTCAGAATGTCTTAAGAAAAAGAAAGAAGTAGGAGGTGAAGCTCACATTTTAGAAGCATAGAGAAGAGATGTTGAAGAGGAAGGATCAGAGGATGGAAGATCCCTAATGTTGAGGAAGGTTCTCTTAAAACTAGAGGCATAAATTGAAAGGTCAATGTAGAGGAAGTCTCTTCAGAACAAATTGCAAGACTAAAGACAAAGTATGCAAGGTGATAATTGACAGTGGGAGCACTGACAACTGAGTATCCACAGAGATGGTGGAGAATTGGAGCTGGAGACAAATGCACATTTGAAGCCATAAAAAGTCTGATGGTTGTAGAAAGGACACGAGGTAATGGTTACTAAACAATGCTTGGTTGAATTTAAAATAGGAGGATATAAAGATGATATTATGTGTGATGTAATTCCCATGGATGTATGTCATATTCTATTGGTAAGACCATGGCAGTTTGACAGGAATGTCATTCACGATGGGAAAAAGAATACATACACATTAGAGAAGAATGGTAGGACACACATGTTGCTGCCAATAGAGGATAAGAGAGTAAAAGAGGAGGCCATCACAAGCATACTTATCATGAGTGGGAAGGAACTCCTGAAAGAGGTCAAGGAAGAAAATGAGATGCATTTTGTTGTGGTGAGGAAACCCAGAGTTATCATTAAAAATACTTCGATGGAGTATTTTCCCGAAGAGGTTCAGGAATTGTTGGATAATTTGTTGACATAGTGGTGGATGAGTTTCCTAACTCATTTCCACCCATTAGAAGTACCAGTCACCATATTTACTTGATACTAGGATT
>SNQJ01S0054030.1:39488-52146 GCA_010110895.2 Picea sitchensis
TTGTCGTTCAATCCCGGGGAAAATATTCAACTTCGTCCCCGGCAACGGCGCCAGAAATGTTGGAGCCGGAAGTCACTCCTGGATTGCTTGCAAGAGCAAATCCCGACGCCCATCAGTTTAATGTCACGATTTGTTTTAAAGGGGTGATCAAATGGAGGAAAACTCAGAATGATATCGTCTCAACTCAGAAACTAGACCAGGCATGCATGGACGAGTGAGGTCTTGATAAACTTCAAACAGTCAGTTGCAATAAAGGGTGAGTAGGTGGAAGACTTGCATGAGAAGAGTGAGAAGGTCTATCACAAACATTAGGTTCGTAACATACTGGAGAATAGAGCATCCGAACACAAAATCCTTTTATATTCAAACACAGAAAACCAAAGAATACAATAATGTCACAACAAATCCTTTACCATAACAAAATTGCAACAATCCACGCGAATCCTTCGACTGTGAACTCTCTGGCATGAGATGAAACATAGATGAAAAAGAAGAACTTTTTTTCATAAACCAAGAAGTCTCAAACACAGAGGCATAACCAGGAAACCAGAATGGTTGCTGAAACTTTACAGTCGGGAGCTTAGCTCTACCATCGATCGATACAAAAATGGCGAAAACGCCTTCATATACTCAAAACAACAACAACAGCGAAATCAAGACACTGCATTGAAGGCTTTGCATCTGCATGGATTTCTGACAGTCAACCTCTGAAGGGTCATGCAACTTAAGTCAGACGCAATCTAATTCTTTGACAGTTCCAACAGCGAATCGACGTGCTTTTAATTCATGGTCATGCTTTCCCATTATGGCGGAGGCGATATCTAACCACCACCAACCGCTCCAATAACTGCTTCATCGGGATTGAGGATAGCCCGGCCAACTCGGCACCTTTGGGACATGGAGAGCTTCCTGCGCTGCCACCTGGAATAACTGACTGTCTTGATGAATCAGCGTGGAGGCCAGCGCGGAAGGTGGGGTACGAGAACGGAGTGATGGGGGCCGAAACAGCGGGGGGCGGAGTAAGAAACGATGAGGGAGAGAGAGAGGTTACATGGGAGACACATGGCACAAGGCGATAAGCGGAGGAGGCAGGAGATTAGATGTGATGGACATGGGGGGCTAACGTGGAGGGAATGAGACACATGGCGAGCGGTGTGTGGATGACGAGAGGGAAGGAGGGCCACGCGGACCAACGAGGGGAGGTGGATGGAAGATTCATGGCAGCAGGAGACAGGTGGTTCTGGAAGATGATGTGACGGGAGAAGGGCCCACGCAGGATAAACACAGAGCAACTGAGCATGACGGGATCACGCGAGCATCGTTGATCCGGGCACTAACATCTCGACCGTCGGAAAGCTGCGTCCACGATTCCGGAACCCCCCCCTCTGCTTAAAGGTAGAAAGGCAGGGGGGTTCGGAATTGCCTTTATTGCCGTTGATCCGGGCGCGTTGATCTGGACCATTGGAGAGGTGCGCCCCCGATTCCAGACCCCCCCCCGCTGCTTAAAGGTAGAAAGGCAGGGTGGGTCCGGAATCTAATATGCACCGTCGATTCGGGCACACGAATCGCTGCCGCTTGGACTTGCTTGTTACTTACCACAGGCGCATTAACATCCAAAACTTAGGACAAGTGGGTTTTTAACCCATTCTTCTACATTCTAGCCCCTTTAAAAGAAATATCACTAACATTTGGCTCCATGGGGGATAGAGTCGTCCCTGTGATGCTCTAAGAACTCTTTTGTAGATTCAGTGCCTTGCTGTTGGGCTATGGAGTCACTTATTAATCCGAAAAACAAAACAGAAACAATATTTACAAAACAAAACTAAAAGAGCCGACTGTGGCTCACAAAAAACATTTTTTCAAGAAATGCCCATTTACTGGGCTGCTAAAAACTTCTTCGCCTTCCAGATCCTGCAACCTGTAAGTGTTATTTGAAAATACTTCAAGGATCTTGAAAGGCCCGAACCAGAGGGCATCAAATTTACTGTGTTTTCCCTTTTCCTGCCTGGGCGCATCCCATTTGAGTACCAGGTCACCCTGCTTGAATTCTTTCTTTCTGTTCTTCCTGTCAAAAGCCTGCTTGATCTTCTGTTGATGATTGTAGGCTCTGTCCAAGACCTGTTCTTTGATCTATTGTACTTCGACCATCTGATGAATTCTTCTGAGCACATGGTTAGGTTCCCCCTCAAAGTCTTGGAGAAGATTTTCCACAGGTAAGGCGAGATGGGTGGGGAAAACGGCCTCTATTCCATAAACCAGTTGGAAAGGTGAGATGCCCAACGATTTCTTTATTGTCACCCGATCAGCCCAAAGAGAAAATTTGAGCTTTGAGTCCCAAGCCCTTTTATTTTCCTCTAGTAGCTTCTTAATGAGCTTGATCAGACTTTTATTGGAGGACTATGCCAGTCTGTTTCCTTGAGGATAGTAGGGAGTGGAGTGAATCAATGCAATCTGGAACTGCTCACAGAATTTGACCAGAGGCTCAGACTGAAAGGGAGATGCATTATCAGTAACGATTCTGCTGGGGAAACCAAATCTGGATATAATATCTTCCAGGAAGTTGATGATCACTTTGTGAGAAGTGCTTCTGGTGGGGACAGCTTCTATCCACTTGGTGAAGTAGTCGGTTGCGGTCAGAATCCATCTGTGTTGGCCACTTGAGGGGGGATGAATTTATCCGATGAAGTCCAATCCCCACTGCTGAAAGGGTGTCGAGACTACCATAGGCTTTAATGGCAGAGACTTGAGCTGCTGCTTTCCTGAGAATTGCTGGCATTTAATGCAAGCTCAGATTTCCCTGCAACCATCAGGAAATAAGGTGGGCTAGTAATACCGAGTTCGGAGGATCTTGTGAGCTGTGGTCTTCCAAAAATGATGGCCTCCACAGAGACCACTATGGAAATCGAACATAACCTTCTGGGCCTGCTGTGGGTCCAGACACCTCAGTAATATCCCCTGGGGGTCTTTCCAATACAAGGCTTGGTCAACGAGGTAGTACCTGACCGCTTTGAGCTTTAAAGCTCTTGCCTTACTTTTTTCCATCCCATCAGGAGGCCTCAACTCTTGCAAGAAGTACAAGATATCTTTGTACCAGGGGCATGCTGCTAGTGGTAAAGATCTTTGGGAACTCCCATTGGATGACTCAGCTTGCTCGTTGATGAAATTGATTCCCAAGGCTCTGCAATTAGATTCAGCCAGCATCTTGGCCAAACCCTACCCCTTTATCAACTTGGTGGGCTTAATCTCCAAGTCAAACTCCAGGATCTTGGCGATCCATTTACCCCTTTTCCCATCTATGTCAGGCTGTATAAGAATGTCCTTCATAGAGGTAGAAGGGACATATGCAGTGATCTTTGAATGCAGGACATAGATCCTGAAAGCCTTGAGAGCTTTCACCAAGGCATAAGCCTGCTTCTCCATGATCTCGTACCGGAGCTCTGCATCTCTCAATGCTTTGCTAAAGAAGGCAATAGGCTGCTCTTTCCCTTGGTCATTTTTCTACAGTAAGACCGCTGATACTGTATCACAAGAAGAAAAAGAAAATATCAGAAAATCTTTGGAATAATCGGGACTGATTAGCACAGGTGCCTCAGTCAACGCCTTCTTTATTCGGAAAAAAGATTCTCTGGGTTGTGAGGTCCATTTCACTTCATTCCCCTTCCTGAGCATGGTTGTGATGTGTTTCACCAATTCAGCAAAATTCAAGACAAATCTCCTCAGAAATTGATCCTTCCCAAAAATGCCTGAACCTCTTTCTTAGATCTGGGAAGTGACAGGGCCTCAATTGCTTCTACCCTGTCAGGGTCAATTTTCACTCCCTCTGCTGATACTATATGGCCTAACAACTTCCCTTCTTGCATAGCAAACAATGATTTCTTGGGGTTTAAAGATAGGCCATACCTCCGACACTTCAGGAAAACCTTCTTCAAGTGGTAGCGGTGCTCTTTATCAGTCTTGGAAAAGACTGTTATGTCATCTAAGTAAATCACCACAAACTTATATTTTTCTCTGATGAAGGCTATGTCCATGGCTCGTTGAAATGTTTCTCCCGCATTCATCAGTCCGAAAGGCATCTTGGCATACATGAATGTTCCCCAGGGGGTGGTGAAGGTTGTTTTTTCCCTATCCTCCAGCATGACTGATATCTGATTGTAGCCAGAGAAACCATCAATCATGGATATTCTGGAAGCACCAGTGACCTTCTGCAATATGTTCTCCATGTTGGGCAAGGGATAATTATCCTTCCTTGACCTCCTGTTCAGGTTTCTGAAATCAACACAGAGTTTGATTTCTCCACTTTTCTTTCTTACTGGGATCAAATTGGCCACCCAGTCAGAATATCTCAAGGGGACAATGATCTGGGCATCCAACACCTTCTTCACTTCCCTCTCCATGACAGGTAGCAGCATGGGATTTATCTGTCTCAGCTTTTGCTTGAATGGCTTAGCCTCTTCTTTTAGTGGGATCTTGTGCTCAATGAATGATGTGTCATATGTCTTGAGGTCTTTGTAGGTCCATGCAAACACATCAGCAAACTCCCTCAACAACTTAGTATATTCATCCCTCTGCTCCTCGGTCAAACTCCTTGACAAATTAACAAACTTATGCTCCTCTGGCGTGCCTATGTTGCACTTAGCTGTGTCGGCCTCATCACCCGAAACTCTACCCTTTACCGCCACATCATTCCCATCGAATAACCTTTCTAATGGGATTAGTCCTTTTGGTAAGTGGTTACTTGGTAGCTGGATAATCTGGTGGCTGGTAATTTTATTCGAAAACTCATCAGGGTGACGGTCAGGCTCTCCTTCAATGTCAGGATCCTCATCTATGTGTAATGCAGAAAAGCTATCAACGGATTGAAGAAACTTTTCGATCTCCTGATCATCCTCAAATACCTTCCATTGTTTGACATTGTCTGGTACAGAGGGTCTATACTTTATTTCGACATTGGATCCGACAGTGGGTAGCACAGGAACTTCGAGCACATTAGCTGTGAAAGCTAAAAAGTCGGCTGGAGCATTTTCTTCCCTTGGAATGAAAGAGATGTTAAAATCCAGGAAGAAATTATCAACTAGGTCCCATACCATGTTCCTGTAATTCTTGAGACGAGGGTGCTTGGTCTGATAAACATTTTTGACCTGCTGGACTATCAATTCCGCATCTCCAAACACAACCATCTCCCTTATTTCCATTTCTTTTGCAGCTCTCAATCCCAGAACCAGAGCTTCATACTCTGCCACATTGTTGGTGACTTCAAATTCCATCTTGTATGACAGAGATATGGTCTCTTGAGAAGGGGATATGAATACCACCCCGACGCCTGCACCTATATTGGAGGAAGCTCCATCAAATAACATCTTCCAAACCGAGGAGGTTGAAGGGGGAATCTCTTGATTAAGAATGGGCTGCTTTCTGATCTGCAAAGGGGCCTCAGGAGTCTTAGTGACCTGTAACAAGCTAGACCCTAAGTCAGTGTCAAGTGCAAAAATGGGGTGATTAGTGGGGTTTGCTTCATCACTGACAATGTAGGCCAGCTGGACTTCTCTGTATAATCTCCTATGTTCTCCCCCAAAGACTGGAATGGTGGCATATGTGAGATCCATCTGTAATGTCCCTCCAAGTCTCTTAATCCAAGACCTTGACAACAGCATGCCAAACTTGGGGGGAACATCATCCACTACAATATCCATAACCATACTCTTCATGGGCAGCTGAAACAAAGAGACTACCAAATCCTTGATGACTCCCAAACATTGTACCCTCCTGGAGTCAAAGGAATAGAGGTCATGATAGGCTCTAGTGACTTCTAATCCTAGCTCTTCCATGACGGCTTTGGGCATGAGGTTGTGAGAGGCTCCTGAATCCATCAAACAATTGTGCAACACTTTGTCATGTATGTTCAGGGAGGTGTAGAAGGGAGGGGATGAGTCATCTTTGTCTTCTATCATGGGGCCTAGGACAATTCCACGCCTTTCATCTTGGAGGTTTATGGAGTCTATGAGAGGGTATGAGGCTTCAGATTTTAAAAGGTCAGAGAAACGCTTTTTGAATTCATCATGTTTGATAAGCTCAGTGAGGGGCACAAGGATTCTGATCTTTTGGATCTCATGCTCGAAATTAAATGAAGAAGTAGGCTTTGGAATTTCTCTAATTTCAGGAACATGATTTTGGACAATGGGAGAGAGGGGTTGGGCCTTATTACCTCTTTGAGCGTCTACTACTTCATTAGTAGGTTTCTCGGTTCTAGTGGATTGCTCATGAACATCAGGTGCTGCTGCCCTTTTGTCGGACCTCAGGTTGTACCTGCCTCGACTGCCACTAGCTTTATCTCCTTTGCTTAATTCATTCAGCTGACCATCCACGAGAGACTCTTCGTATGCTGATTGAGTCAGATGAGGGAAAGGAGGGGTGACTTCTAAGCAGTGGATTTTAGGCCCAGGCTCGTCTGTTTCCCCTTCCTCTT
This sequence comes from Picea sitchensis, assembly GCA_010110895.2. NCBI lineage: Eukaryota > Viridiplantae > Streptophyta > Pinopsida > Pinales > Pinaceae > Picea > Picea sitchensis. The sequence continues at coordinate 45,952 of SNQJ01S0054030.1, forward strand.
CATCTGCCACAAAATTGTTCTGGAAGGGGGGCTGAATTCTTTGGTCATCCCTGTCTCTTTCCTTCTCTCTGTGCATAGTTGGAGGAGAAAAATTATTCGGCCTTCTGAAACCTGCCCTGTTCTCGGTGATCTGAGGGCCCTTGTTCATTTGTTTCCTTTCCACTTTTAATCTCTCCATCTCTTCTTTCAGAAAGTTCATCACCTGGGTTAGCTCATTCACTTGAGGGTGGGGCAGTGATGGGCCGGAAGTTGAGGCTTCCGATTTTCCCTTTCTTCTATCTGCGTCAGCTTTGTTCCTCAGTCTGTCAGCTGCTAATATGTTGGATTCCACTTCTACGGTAGCGTCTTGCATTTGAGCTAAGGAGGTAGCTCTTCTTTCTCTCAATAGCAGGCAGAAATCAGGATCAAATGCACCAGCATATGAAATTTGAGCAGAGGCTTCTGAGGGTTTTATCTCTGCAGGGATATTATTGTACATCTTATTAAACCTTTTGGAGAAGTCCGAGACAGACTCTCCTTCCATTTTCCTCAGAGACCCAAAATATGTCATGTAATACATGAAATCTTTTCTATCTCCCCACTGCCTCAGGAAAACAGTATCCAGGGCTTCAATTCCAGCAATAGATCTAGGGGCCAGTCCCCTGAACCACTTCCTAACTTCACCATCCAAACTCTGAACAAAGACTCTCATCCAGACATCTTCATTTTCAATGTTGAGGTTGTCTGCATAACTGTAAAAAGTAGCCAAGTGCTCCTCAGCAGTTATGTCTTCCTCCCCAGTGAACTTGGGCATGTACTTCAAGTAGTATCCAGTAGGGAGAGGATTCATAGGATGGGGTAGGATTAAGGGAGCATATCTAGTAGTGACTATGGAATCCATTCTAGTTGGAGGGGGATTAGCACCAGCCATAGGGATGTTGGGTGGAGGAGAACTAGGAGGAGAAGGAGTGTGAACGGGGGATGTCGGAAAAGAGGTTCTCAAAGGAGATGACGGGGAAAACAAAGAGAAGGCTAAGGAACCTGAATGTGCAACTGCTTCTCTCTGTGCAACAATAGTAATCAAAGGAAGGGTGGTGAAACCTTCTGAGGCCTAAGGACTTAACCAAGGCACAGCTTCCAGGGAGGGGGGAGTGACAAGGATATCTCCCTCTGATACTAGACCGGAAGGAGAAAACTCAGCAGGAACACTCCCGAAATTCAGAATGCGGGAAACCTCAGAGGAAGGACGACTAGGAAGCTGAGAATAAGAAAATGGAGTTTTCACAGAAAGGGATGGCGTATTACCTGTTTCGATGATGGAAACTCCTTTTGCATATATCTTTCCCTTTTTGCGCACTACTTCCGAGTCAGCTTCAGGTGTCGCTAGAGGCAGGTGTGGATGAGACCGCGTGTGTCTGCCTCTAAAAGCCACAATTGACAGAGTAGGTTCCTCCCAAGCGGAGTCGTCACAATGGAGTTGCCAGGTGCATAGTAGCAATCTTCAAGTTCTGATTTCTGATGCACCTTCAGAATCATCTTAATCTTTGTCATTCAATCCCGGGGAAAATATTCAACTTCGTCCCCGGCAACGGCGCTGGAAATGTTGGAGCCGGAAGTCACTCCTGGATTGCTTGCAGGAGCAGAGGCCGACGCCCATCAGTTTAATGTCACGAATTTTTTTAAAGGGGTGATCAAATGGAGGAAAACTCAGAACGATGTCGTCTCAACTCAGAAACTAGACCAGGCATGCATGGACGAGTGAGGTCTTGATAAACTTCAAACAGTGAGTTGCAATAAAGGGTGAGTAGGTGGAAGACTTGCATGAGAAGAGTGCGAAGGTCTATCACAAACATCATGTTCGTAACAGACTAGAGAATAGAGCATCCAAACAAAAAATTCTTTTATATTCAAACACAGAAAACCAGAGAATACAATAATGTCACAACAAATCCTTTACCATAACAAAATTGCAACAATCCACGCGAATCCTTCGACTGTGAACTCTCTGGCATGAGATGAAACATAGATAAAAAAGAAGAACTGTTTGTCATAAACCAAGAAGTCTCAAACACAGAGGCATAACCAGGAAACCAGAATGGTTGTTGAAACTTTACAGTCGGGAGCTTAGCTCTACCATCGATCGATACAAAAATGGCGAAAACGCCTTCATATACTCAAAACAACAACAACAACGAAATCAAGACACTACATTGAAAGCTTTGCGTCTGCATGGATTTCTGACAGTCAAACTTTGAAGGGTCATGCAACTTAAGTCAGACGCAATCTAATTCTTTGACAGTTCCAACGGCGAATCCACGTGCTTTTAATTCATGCCCGCACTTTCCCATTATGGCGGAGGTGATATCTAACCACCACCAACCGCTCCAATAACTACTTCATCGGGATTGAGGATAGCCGGGACAACTCAGCACCTTTGGGACGTGGAGAGCTTCCTGAGCTGCCACCTGGAATAACTGACTGTCTTGATGAATCGGCGTGGAGGCCAGCGCGGAAGGTGGGGTACGGGAACGGAGTGATGGGGGCTGAAACAGCAGGGGGCGGAGTAAGAAATGATGAGGGAGCGAGAGAGGGTACAGGGGAGACACATGGCACAAGGCGATAAGCGGAGGAGGTAGGAGAGTAGATGTGATGGACATGGGGGGCTGACGTGGAGGGAATGAGACACATGGTGGGCGGTGTGTGGATGATGAGAGGGAAGGAGGGCCACGCGGACCAATGAGGGGAGGTGGATGGAAGATTCATGGCAGCAGGAGACAGGTGGTTCTGGAAGATGACGTGAAGAGAGAAGGTCCCACGTAGGATAAACACAGAGCAACTGAGCATGACGGGATCGTGCGAGCGCCATTGATCCGGGTGCTAAGATATCGACCGTCGAAAAGTTGCGTCCGCAATTCCGGACCCCCCCCCCTCTGGTTAAAGGTAGAAAGGCAGGGGGGGTCCGGAATTGCCTTTATCGCCGTTGATCCGGGCGTGCTGATTTGGACCGTTGGAGAGGTGCGCCCCCGATTCCGGACCCCCCCGCTTAAAGGTAGAAAGGCAGGGGGGGTCCGGAATCCAATATGCACCGTCGATTCGGGCGCGAGAATCGCTACCACTCGGACTTGCTTGTTACTTACCACAGGCACATTATCATCCAAAACTTAGGACAAGTGGGTTTTTAACCCATTCTTCTACATTCTATCCGCTTTACAAGAAATATCGCTAACAGGGTTGAAGACATCATATGTTTTTCCTCTTAACAAATTTAAGTGGACAATATATTACAGTTACCAACTTACAACCTACATTGTTGAATAATATTACGTTTTCAAGCATGATTCTTAACCTGTTTTAGTTCAATTTAAATACAATCACTACAACAAAAGAGATGCCTCTTTATAAAATAACGGAGAGATGAGATCTCCTAGTTTGGAATATTGTTTGGGATTTGAAGCTAAAGCTTTCCAAAATATAACTTCCAACAAAAATTAGCTCAAGTGGAGCTCCAAGAACAACAGGACCAAATACATAATAATATATTGCAAACTTAAAACTTCAATTTGCAAAAGTGCAACATAGATTCTTCAAGCTTCTTACAATCAAACTATAGTATAAGGAATTGTCTGCCATAAATTTGAAAATAGTCGGCTATAAAAATTATCTATGGGGCAATAACCATTGTTTTTCTACTATCCAAATTATTAGCGTGCCCAACTCTTAAACCTTTTCTTTTAGTGCACCTAATTTACAGGCATACCTCCCAACAAACTAAACAACCTTATTCATAGTAGATGTAAAATTGGATAACAAAAGGGATAGCCCACTCCATGTGATAGATGTCAAGTGTTGGCTTTTGATCTAATCTGCTATTGGTCTTGCAGATTCTTTATGCGGTATTCTAAGTCTATGTTACTGTCAATGATTGACCCTGGTTCAAATTTGATAAGATTCCCAACAAAATCCCTTTAAAACTATCGGCCCCTTTGGTAAACCAGAAGGCAATGCAACACACAGAGTGTATTGCGTAGTCTCACCCGAGATAGCTCTATGGGTGGTTTCAATACCCAGGTGTTTGTAACTAGGGAATGCGTAGAGATCTGTGGTTGTGTTCTGTAATCTTTATTCATTCAATCTAACATTTAGTTATAACATTCATTCTATGCATGCATGTGGAATACCATATCTAACTAGTAATTCATTCATCATTCATCAATTAATCAGACATAAAGACGCATAAATTCATTAAAATAACACAGGTTTTAACGTGGTCCACCCCCTCCCGAGCTACGTCCACAAAGATCTAGCTCTTAAGATTTTATTGTAGTTCAGAAATGGATCACACCATGCGTGTTTACAATATTAGGTCTCTCCCCTTTCCACCAACTCCTCGATCCCTACGAGGCTGACTAGATCGCACCAAGATCCTCAACCTACGATCTAACCCTCGGGACCGAGTCGCTCACTACTTCCCTAGCTCACCATCTTAATCACTCATACATTACTTGCAACTCTCTCTCTGTTTCTCCATGTGTGTCCTCCCCATCCATCTCCCATATGTCACCTAAGTACTACTTTATTATATCCTTGGCTCACCAGCCATTACAATGCATTACAAAATCCCTAACGCTAGTGTCATTAGGTCTTCCTTCCATGCATGCTTATCCTACTTCTATTACACGTGTTTATTTTCCTTCCAACTGTTTTTTCCCTCTTGCATGCTTCTCCTCCAAAAATAGTCTTTCTTCTTGGCTAGGCATGCATCCAACAGGCCCCGAACACTGACATGTGGCTCGTCTTGAGCCACCTAAACTTTGTGTGCTTCTTCAATCTCTCCTGCAAGAGCCTGGACTTCTATGTGAGTGTATTTTCTTCCATTTGAGCCTATGCGGTCTTCTCACTAAGTGGGTCCAATACCTGCACTGCAATCTTTTCATTGATCATCTCTATGCACTCTTTCTAAGTTTGTGCCATCTTCTTTTTTGTGTCTTCTTCCTGCGCAATGACCTTTGTTTTCCGTTGTTGAAGAGGTTCCATTTGAGTTTGTCGCTCCTTCTTATGTGTCTGCATGACTATGATTTTTTCTTGCAGTGTATTCATATGCTGTGATCCTTTGACACGCTCAGTGATCGAGATCGTCTTCTTCCTCTACATGAGATCCTGGATAGATGTGTTTATCCTTTCCTCTTCCTAGTCCCACTGTTGGACCTGTTGATTGTCCTCCAGTTTCTCCATAACTATGTGGCTTTATTGAACAAGTTGGTCGCTGCGCTGACTTGTCGCTCCATCTCCTCTATCTGTGTTGTTTCTCCCCGCTTCCTCTGCTCTTTCGCCTCCGAGGGAGTGGTAGGTATGAGTTGTTCCCAGAGGTGCTCGATCTCCTACCTATATTGATCGATTGTCTGCACAATCTAATTAATCTTCTGCATCCTTGTGATCTCCATTGTCTGCGCACTCTTTGAAATTTTCTCATAAGCTACATCCAATCCATACTCCAGCCTATCCACGTGGTATTTCTCATCTTTGGTCTCGATCTTGACCTGCTCAAGCACCAATTTCAATTCTTCTTTGTCCGTTGTCTGCTGCAATTCCGTTGCGTATGTTCGTGTTCATGACTATACCACTTGTGTGACGCTGAATTGCAGTTTATACAATGTCTTGATGGTATTTGTGTCATTCCCAACTAGATTTGGGCCAAATATTTCAATGGTGTCTGACACACAATTTCATCCATGCGCAACATGTTGGGTGTAATGTGAAATGTCGAGATCAACAATGGTATTGTCTGCATCCTATCCTTCTGTAATGTTCCTGACTTGGCTAGTCTAGGAAACGTTGCTAATGTGTCTGTAGGATCAAAGGTTTACAACATATAAATGACCATACAAATAATAAAGATGACAAAGGACTGCAAAGTTTGTATTATGATATCTCTGTGGATTACAAAATGGTCGAATGTGGCAGAATAAACTGACAATACTCAACTAGATCAATAGACAAAGGATCTTAGTTGGAATACAAATAAGCAACTGCGGTTGAATTAAATAACAACACTCAGCTAGATCAAAAGACAAAAGGATCTTAGTCGGAATACAAATAAGCAACTAAAATATAATACCCGGAATATGGGAGCACTACGGAATCAATGAAGAATGATGGAAGACCTGGATGATCTTCTTGGTGACTAGGGTGTGTCTTTCAACACCGAAATCAACCAAC
>SNQJ01S0054030.1:75570-88814 GCA_010110895.2 Picea sitchensis
AGGGAATCCAGTACAAGGATAACCATTTGAATGCCAACCCATTCTTCTAGAAGATTCCCTTCTAGAAACATCGAGAATTCATCTTTTTCCATGCTTTAGGAAGAGTTCGCACCCTGGCTATTCAACATAGTGCGAGAAGTTCACACCCTGGCTTAAAGCAGCCTGCGAGAATGGGTTATTATCGCACCCAAATATATTAGCAGCATGCGAACCTTCTTCAAAAATGAGTTTTTTAGGAAGAGATGAAAGTAACTTTTCTCAGGAGAAAGTTCTTATGAAGAGCCTGAGTACACCATCATCAATACATCATCATGATGACCAAAATCATGGGTAACAATGGGAATACTAGTATTGGTGCGGTTACCATCTTCTCTTTCAGGGTGTCCAATTTGCGTTGATAGTCCTAATTCCACTGAAACTTGTTTTCTTTTCATAGTAATTTCTCCATTGGCATAGTGATCTGCGCATAGCCCTTTATAAATTTCATGTAGTATCATGTGTGTCCCAATGCCGCTCTCAATTGGAGAATTTTGTTTGGTGGTGGTAGGTTAAAAATTACTGCAATATTGGTAGAATCTATTAACAATCCTTGCTTGCATACTAAATGGCCCAATAGTATCCAAAAACGTGTTCCGAAGATTCACTTTTTGATATTTAACGATATCTTACATTTACTACATCTTTCTAACATCAGTCACAAGACCTCTACATGGTATTTCAACATACTATAGACTATCCAATCATCTAGATATAGTTCTAGAAACTAGTGGATGAATTCTTTGAATGCATCTATGAATACTCTGGAAAATATTGTTGGTGCATTCTTTAGTCCAAACGACATGACTATATACTGGTAGGATCCCCATTCTGTGGTGAAAGTGGTTTTGTATCTTTCTTTCGGTGCTATCTTGATTGGATGGTATCCCAAGAATTCATTGGTGAGTGAATAGGCTTCCTTTCCTCCTACGTTCTCCAACACTTCATCTATGAAAGGAGTAGAGAACAGGTCATGTAGGAACACATCATTCAACTTCCTCAAGTCGACACATATCCTTATTCCCCCTTATTTCTTCTCCTGGTCTACCATCGACCTTACCCATTCAGATTCCTCTATTGGTTCTATGACTCCCATCTCGAACATCCTATCGATTTCATCTTTGAATTTTTTCCTATATATCGGATTTACTCTATATGGTCGTTGTCTGATCGATCTTGCCTCAGCTCTGAGTAGTATATTCAGTTCTCCTAGCTCTCCTTCTATTCCTTTCATTTCTGTGAACATCGTTGGGAACAGGTCACTGTACTCATGCAACAACTATGTTATGCTTTCCATTGTTTTCTCATCCCAGTAGTCTCCAATGTTGGCCATTTTGGGGTTCTCAACTATCAAATGTTCACTTTCTTTACCTTGATCGACACAACAATTTCTTCCAATTCAAGAGGTGGACCTTCCACTTCTCTCTCTCCTTCAACTTCCTCAATATGAATATCGTGCGGGTCATCTTCATATGGTGATTCTTCCTGCATGTGGTAGCATGACAACAATTCTTTTATTGTCTGTCTATTATGTTGTTGTTCTTCTATTATGAGTTCAACTTCCACTTCTTTAATGAATATCACTCCTCTAATTTGTTTAAGTGTTGTGTCTATGTTGGGGTTCTCATGCTCAAATGAGAAAGTCACTATAAAGTTATGTTGTAATATTGTCCATCTTGTAGTTCCTCTGTGCAATTCCTGATTTGTATACCAGTTTGTTGGGATACCTTCTAATTTGTGAAAACAATTATGAGGCTATTCCTTGGGTGGTGTTATCCTCCATAGCGTTCTTCACTTCTCCAAGTGTTCTGTTGGTGCCCCTTGTCCATCATATTTATGCAATTGGTTGCTCCCGTGTTCTGTTCAAAATATGATCTGCAGTAACCACTTACATTGGTACCAGTCCTTGAATGTTTCTTTGTGTGCACCCCACCATATTGAAGGTGTTTCCTTGAGTTATATATCTAGGGATAAGAGCCTCTGATTTTCTAACACTTCATATTCGTATCGTGTTAAGAATACTTATAAGTCACTCACCCCATGGAGGCTGGGAGGTTCCTTTGTCTCCATACCTACCCATCTTACTGTGCGGTCTATTCTTGTGCATCTTCTTGTGGAGACTTCATGTAACCCTTGCTGCCAATTTTCTAAGTTTGTATCTGAGTCTGAAGCATATGAGGTGATGCTTCTCCAACTAAGTACCTGATCTCTATTTGGGTTCATATAATCTTCTTCTCACACAGTTTTTCTGTACAAATGGTTAATTTCCTCCAGGTCTAAGAAAGTAGGTTCTACAAACCTTTCCCCTTCTTATTGGTCCAATGGCGCAATGAATTTGTATTCTCCTGACTCGGATGTCATCTCCCTCGTCTTCAAGTTGATTATGTCCTGGTTGTCAAACGCCCAATCCAAGCCAAGAAATGTCGGATAAGGTATTGTGTCATCCACTATCTTGATTACTTCGAATTCAAATTTGGTGCACACTCCATCTAGATCTACGATTACCCATTTTAGTCTCCCAATCAATAGAACTCTGTGTTGATTTTCTAGTTTCGGTTGAACCAATGAATATCCTAATGTGGGATCTCCCATACATTGTCGCGTCTTCTTGGGTAATACATTGAATTCAGATCCTAAATTCAGTATAATATCTCCCATGTTGAAATCTCCAATGTTGGCATTCAGTCTAAATTCCCTACTTGTTCTCCCCCTTGTATGTAGATGATTGATTGTTTTATGCTCTAGATTCCCTTCTACCTCTATGCTATATCTTTCTAGAATATTTTGTAATATTCTGACAGATGACGAATCATTTAGCAGTTTCACACATGATTGCAAAAAACTCTTAATCATACTTATCCCAGGGGCTGTGTTTATTTGGTGTGATCCAACAATGGAGGCATCTCGTATGTTGGTACTTCCTTATCATACTGTGCATTTGATGTCGATGAAATTTCTAGCTTCAAGAATTCTTGATTGGATTTATTGAATATCTCCTTTTCATTCTGCACATCAAACTGCTTCTTTGGTCTAGCGTTCTTCTTCACCCATTGGTGTTGCACTATCTCTTGTCTTACTGCATCATTTCTTATTTTATCTCCTCCTAGTGTAACTATGTTGATATTTCTTCGCTCATCCCTCGCTTTTGCTGAAATCCATTGAACATTCTGATTGTGTTGATTCCTCTTCTCCTGGATCTTCCCTAACAATGTCGGACATTCTACCCTTTCATGATCTGAGGTGTGACAATACATACATGTGTCTAGTGGAAGTGGACATTCTCTTGTATAGTGTCCTAGTTGTTGACAGTTGTGGAATACCACTCATCCTCTACCTCTTCCAAAGCCTCCTCTTTGTCTTCCTCCCCTTCTGTAGCCAACTCGATCCCCTCGCGGTGTGTTATACAGAGGCGCCTGGTTCTACTTTGCAGTATTATATTGTGGATGTGTGGTATTGTACTATGGCTGCGTTGTGTTATATTGTTGTTGCGCAGTGTTATACTGCTACTGCACAGTTTTGTACGGGGCTGGTACTTGGTTAAACTATGGTGCAACTTGTCTAGTCATCATTTATGCCTGCACCCTATATGGATATAATGTTATTTCCCTCATAAGGTCCATGGTTCTACAATATTTTTCATCATGGCCTACTAACTTGCAAAAGCTGCAATATGATCTCTTCGGTATTGTCTGGTACTTTTGCATCATTGGGCGGTGGTATGGATCATGACCCTATTTCTTACATATCTCACACCATATTCCTCCTGTTGGCAATGGGTTTGTCATTACTGCTACCATGTACTGCACGAATGTTGGACATTCATTCTTATGGTGTCCTTCTATCCTACATATGGTAAACCAAACAACTTCTCTTTCATCTTTACTTTTGTTCTGGTTTAGCTGGAATGTTAAATTCTTCAAATCCTCCTTAAACTCCTATATGGTTGGATCTGTCTTCTAATTCTCTTCCAATTGTAGGGATGCCTGTAGAGCCTTTGATTGTGTCTAAAACTTTTGTTTTCGTAGTGGATATTTCAAGTGTGGTAACAATGAATTGATGAACAAATGCCTATGTTGCATATCTGTCATGACGTATTTTATCTTTCCCTTCAATCATTTGAATCTCTGGTCAATATCCCACACAAATTCTCCTGGTTTTTGTCTGATCTCTATCATCTCGTTCATATATTGATTCTATGAACTAGGCTTCTGGAACTCATTTATCAACATCTTCTTGATATCTCCAATCGTTCTGGTTGTCCTTGGCAAATTGTTCGCAGATAAACACATGTACCAATCCAATGCACAATCTCTTAGTGTGATAGCTAATTATGCAAGTTTAGTGTCCTCGTCTGTGATCTGTTTCACTTCCCTGATATTTTCACATATAAACAAGTGCTTCTCTGGGTCCTCTGATGCCTCCCCTTTGAATTCTGGTAACCTGATGGTGGGATCATGTCCTGCCATCCTAAATGTTGAACTACTACCTCCACGTGGTGTAGATACTTGACTATTGCTTCCTCAAATGGATGCTCCAGTTGTTTTTTCTTTTGTATATGTACTTCCTACTTTCTTCCTTCTCCCAAAATTTGGTTGTCTAAATGGTGGTGTTATTCTTGGTGTATTAATCACACATTGGTTTATGGGTTCCAAACTGACACTGATATGGATAGGAGTGTTTCCTTCTATTTCCTCTCTTTCACCTATCGTCTTCCTCTCATATGTTTCACACAACATTTCCTCAATCTTCTCCATGGATCGGAGATCCTCTACCTCCTCTTCATCGCTTTCCAAGCCTTCCCTCGCGGATATGACTCTCTTCTTGGTGTTTACCTTATATTGATAGGGTACTCCACTGCGTGTCTTCCCATATGTTTCCATGATCTGCTTGATATGGTCTTCGTCCATCATAATTGGGTCCAACGCCTCCTCCTTATTTCCTTTATCCTCTTCTCCTTCCATTTCTCTGTCTCCTGTCAGTGCTTCCCCCCTTCCCCCATGTGTGCAGGGAATTATAGTTGTCTGATTCCATTGTCATTACACCTTTTTTATATAGTAATATCTTAATGGAAGTATATAGAGATTAGCTAACTCGAGGTCCCTTCAATAACTCTTGTTCAACTTCATTGTAAGACTTCACTTTATCTACTGCAAACTCTGTAATAAATCCTGCAACAATACTGTCTAACCAGAAATCTACTGCGTGGGTAAACTTATTATCGACTTGTTGTAGCTGCACGATATCTTCAGGGTTCCACTCTAGTTGTCTGATCCGATTTGTAGGATGGTTTTCCTTCAATACTTTTATCCACTCCTGCAATATGTTTGGGAAATCACAGAAAAATACTTCATACAAGTTGGTGAATACGTACTTGTCCATATATTTGCATGGTGTCAACTTCGGGTTTCTGTTATCTTTCTGTGCAAACTCTAGCTCCTTTTTCTTCAACCATCTCTCTATCCCTGCCTTCATGGGATTCCACGGCCTCAAAATCCCCTTTTAGATTCTCATTCTCTGCAACGTTATCCGGTCTGACCTTCTTCTGATGCGTCCTTCACAAATCTCATATACTTAATCCCATTTTCTTCCAATCAATCGGCAACAGAACCTTTTGTTGGAAAAATGATCTACTCGTCTACTGGTTTTGTGGATTCTTTATGGGGTATTCTGTGTCTATGTTACTATCAATGATTGACCCTGGTTTAGATTTGATAAGCTTACCAACAAAATCCTTTTAAAACTATCGACCCCTCTGGTAAACCAGAAGGCTATGCAGCACACAAAGTGTACTACATTGTCTCACCCGAGATAGCTCTATGGGTGGCTGCAATACTCAGGTGTTTGCAACCAGGGAATGAGTAGAGATATGTGATTGTGTTCTATAATCTTTATTCATTCAATCTAAAATCTAGTTATAACATTCATTCTATGCATGCATGTGGAATACCATATCTAACTAGTAATTCATTCATCATTCATCAATTAATCAAACATAAAGACACATACATTCATTCAAGTAACACAGTTTTACCGTGGTTCACCCCCTCTCGGGCTACATACACAAAGATCTGGCTCTCAAGATTTTATTGTAGTTCATAAATGGATCACGTCACATGTGTTTACAAGCTTAGGTCTCTCCCCTTTCCACAAACTCCTCGATCCCTGTGAGGCTGACTAGATCGCACCAGACTCCTTAGCCTGCGATCTAACCCTCGGGACCGAGTCACTCACTACTTCCCTAGCTCACCAGCTTAATGACTCGTATAGTTCTTTCAACTCTCTCTCTTTGAATTTCCATGTGTGTCCTCCCCATATGTCTTCCTTATGTTGCCTAAGTACTACTTATTTATATCCTTGGATGACCAACCATTACAATGCATTACAAAAACCCTAACCCTAGCACCTTTAGGTCTTCCTTGCATGCGCGCTTCACTTGCTTCTTTTACATGTGTTGCTTTTCCTTCCAACTGTCTTTTCCCTCTTGCATGCTTATCCTCCAAAAATAGTCTTTCTTCCTAGCTAGGCCTGCATCCAACATCAAGGATACCCAAACATTCTAGATGATGTTGATTTTACATTTTTCCTACAAAAAAATGAAACTTCAGGAATGCCTAGATATGAGTATGTTTATTTTACCTCTTTCCTCTTTCCCACAAAAAGTTGAAACTTCAACTTGGGTGAACTAATTAACAAATGAGAGAGACATTATAACACAACAGTATTAGATTACGTGATTCCTTGATCTCATATACAATACATTTGTGGCTCATTATATAGAGCTCACTGATAGTTATCATATCTAACTTATTCCAATTATAGGATGAGAGGTTGAACAAATATCTCAACCATAAACACGAATCTAGGATTTCATAAATCCAACTCCCTAACAAGCTCCTAATAATAAGATCACACAACTCACGTAGAGATTGACTCTACTTCTTAATACATCATATTAGATAAGTAGGAATTATATATTCCAACACTCTCCCTTAATGACTACTTATCTAAATATCTTTGTGGTCATATCTTCATCACTCTCATGGCTTCAATTTTTCACTTGAGCTTGCTTTACTATGGGCTTCATCCTTGAACTTTCTTTTCTTCCTCTTGCACCTTGTACCTGCATATAATTATTGATGTCCATATAAAACACGATCCATCTACTGGAATAAATAGGTCATCTTCCACTGTAACCGCTAGTTCTCTAGGAATTATTTTCAGCTACATAGCTCCTCAATGTTAAACCCTCCCTTAAACGTAACTTGGTCCCTCACACTCTGAGACTCACAACTTGATCTCACACTTTGAGATTCTTCCATCTCACATCACCACCTTGAATCAAAGATCCAAAGTCTCTGATTCAACATCAAGCTAGCATATGAGTACACTTGCCACCCTCGTACCTACCCTAGTGGTTAATTCCACAACTTGATACAACAACCTCTCTGCCTATGAGAGAGTATCACATCCTGTGATCACATGCGCTTCTGTGCTACAACACATATGCATGTTTATGCTTTACTAACAGGGCTTACAACAAACCTGGGGAATTTAGCTTGCCTATGGCTAAGCATTACAATTTGGACCATAACCTGGGGTGTCGAGTACAACCGATCATGCAACCCCTACAACAATTCAATCAGGTACATAAAATATCAACAATACTCTCACCAATCATATGCCCAATATTACAAGCCCATAACAGTGAGGCCACAAGGGCAATATTCTTCTTCTTCAGTGTCCATACAGTCCTCATCATAATGTAATGTTTCTTTTCATTCATCACAATGTAGCTTTTGAGACCATTCCTTAATAAGTTTTAATTCTTCATCAAACTTATCTCGCACTTCACCTAAGTGCTCAACATCGCATTCTTCCTTAGTAAACCCTGCACACTCAAAAGCATTCATTAGAATATCAAAACATTTTTTTCTATTTTCATTTTTCTCTTCTAAGAGAGCTTTCTAATTTTTCTCCTCTTCATCTTCCTTCTCTTCCTTCTCTGCAACAATAAAGTTGTCTTCCACTTGATTTGTGTATGCAAGTGGAACATTCTTCTCACCAAACAACAACTCATCAATAAGATGTTTCTCATGCCTCAATTTTGACCACTCTTCATTATATGAATTGTCTTCATAAAATCTGACTTCATATGTCCTTGTTTCAAAGAGACATTCTTCCATAAGACTTTCATTCTCAAGGGTTGTTTTACACATGTCTTTATCAGCTACAAACACACTTTCATCATCAATCATTGCAATTTCAATGCTATCATTTCCAGTCTCTATTTCAGCTACAAAGTGTTCAACACAATCATCATTTTCAACATCAATATCTTCGTGAATTTCAACATCCTCACTCCACTTCTTCATTTCAAGAATATCCAAAAATATTTTTGGGCTACTTACTTCACCAAATTCAAGCAAAATACTAGATAATATGTTTTCATCCACTGCTGATATAATAAGCTGTAATGCTATTTCACCTCTTCTCTTATCATAGAAATCGACACCATCTTCTTGATCATAATGCAGTAAATCTACTAACCATAGCAATTTTTTTATTTCAGTTGCCCAAGGTTCATAATCTATACCTGAGAAGAATGGCAGATTTGGCATCACGATTTCATATAATTCATCAAATTCTTCATTCATATCTAGCTCAACATTCTTCTCATCAAACACAGGTTCTACAGCTGGAAACACATCATACTAATCTAGAAAATGTACTGCCTCTGACCTTTGATTCTTCCTCCCGACCTGTCTCGTTTCTCTCCGGAATTGTTTCAATATTCTTTGATAACCCATTACAACTTCACCTTCTATTGGATGCAATCATGCTCATCGGAACAGTGAGAAAAGATGCTCACAACCCTTCTCTAACACAGTGAACAAATCAGAATTTCCCTCAGCAGCGAACTGGGCACACTGGAAGAAACGATCAGATACTAGAATGGCAATAACAACATATGGCGAATAACAAGACCGTTTCTATTACACCATTTGAGAAGCATCGATCTGGGCACACCTCTACTCCGTACACCTCCACTCTTACAAGCAAACAATGGATCTCTCATAGCCCTTTCACCCCGAAACTACTTCAACACAGGTGGCTCCTCTCAACGGATTCTCTAAAAGCTCTGATATGTGGCATCTCCAAACAGGTCTGCAGTCGTCGATTTCACTATGGTCGACTCCTTGATAGCGGATATACAACAACAAATCCTCACACAACTCATATGTCACATCTTCTAGCGAATGACAACTACTTAATCTCTAGTGGACACGTTGTAGAAATCACAAAAGACAAAAGGAATACAGGCTCACGGGTCAACACAACAGTGGATCGAGAATTGAGTGGCTATCTCAACAGGCTGAATCACTCGTGCACTCTCAGGTCATCACCAAACCCCTCCACACGTCTACAGCTCCTCTAGCAGTAGCGATCCTCTTTATCCAGTGACTCTTGTTTCAAGATTCCCAGGCCAGTATCACCGATCGGATATCCTCCACGCAGGCACACAATACTCCAATAGTGATCGGATCTCCTCCATGCAGGAGAAAGCTCCATGATGCATCTCCTACACCAAACTCCTTTACTCAGCCTTTGACGAGGCTCTGATACCAAATTAAAATCAATAACAGTGAGGCCACATGGGCACATCACAAGTGAGTCTACGCTCACACAATCTATTATATAATTTGATAAATTTCTTACAAATAAATAGGCTAGGAAAGCCTATAACAAACCCCTACCTTTGTGGATCTAAAAACAACCTAGAAGCTATAAATGAATATAGCTATAACAACCCTGAAACCAACTCTAACAAATAGTTGATATTTCGACATTATTCCAACAGAACTTGGGTGACTATGGAACTATCCTTGGTTTGTAGTCTACTAAAGTTGGGACTATCGTGGTTTTGAACTCTTTTCCTTTTTTTTCTGAACAAAACATTGGTGTTAAGAAAAAGTTTATGCTCGCTAGAGACTAAAATCTTATCTCATTTTTCAAATAGTTCAAAGTAGTTGATTTTACATTATCACTAGGTGTTTTACATCTAGATTTTATACATCGGAGGAATTTTTCTTTAATCGTATTACATGACATGATTGGTGGAAATGGCTCTATAGAGACAAACAAAATTCATTATGAATAATATCATTTTATATTTAGAAATAACCAATTGAAATATCTTTTGAATTGAGAAATTAAAACCTTCTTAGTGGTTGACCTTACATAAACATTGTTCATTTTCCATGTATACAAAGAAGAGATTTATTTTGTTTATATTATGTGACAGATTTGGTTTCATATTTATTTTGTTCATATTATGTGATAGGTCTAGCTAAACTCGTTATCCACATAGAGACGAACAAAATTCATCAAGAACCACCTCATTTAATGTATTATGTAAAGATATACCGATTGGAAATATCTTTTGAGTGGAGAGATTCAAATCTTTTCTCATATTTCAAAGTAGTTGAGCTTAAATGATCACTGAGTGTTTTACACCTATAATCTACACACCAAAATAGATTTATTTTTCTCACATTATGTGATAGGTTTGGTTTAAAAATCTCTTCGAACCAAATTATTAAGAACCACATCATTTAGTGTATATGTAAAAATATGCACGGTATTTATTTGTATCGGTTTATTATCTAATTACGCCAAAAGGCGTATACCTATTGACAATGGGCACATTTAATAGATTTTTAGTTCTTAATAAGTTTTTTATGGACGAGATTAAATATGCCTAGAATATTCTTAGTCGTCACAATAAATGAATGGCTTTGATTTCATCCATTAACTTCCGAGCTGTTATAAAAACATCCGTTTATATGTTTACTTTTTAACATTTACCTAATCATGTTGAAAAATTATTGTATTCACTAACTTATTGCCACGTCTACCTGATTAAAAAATATAAACGGATTTTCGTGGGCCTGGCATTTTTACTGTGTTAATTAATTTTTTTTCACCAGTCGCGCGGCTGTGCTAGTTATTGATCACAAAAGAAAACTATTGACTCTGAACAATAGTAACAAGTTGCTTCTCTCTGTGTATCTATGTTATTGTCGCTAATATTACTATTGCTAATGTGAATTTATTACGCCGATAGGCGTATACCTATTGACAATGGGCACATTTAATAGGTTTTTAGTTCTTAATAAGTTTTTTATGGACGAGATTAAATATGCCTAGAATATTCTTAGTCGTCACAATAAATGAATGGCTTTGATTTCATCCATTAGCTTCTGAGCTGTTATAAAGACATCCGTTTATATGTTTACTTTTTAACATTTACCTAATCGTGTTTAAAAATTATTGTATTCACTAACTTATTGCCACGTCTACCTGATTAAAAAATATAAATGGATTTTCACAGGCGTGGCATTTTTACTGTGTTAATTAATTTTTTTTTAACTTAACGGGAAGTTTAACAGCCCCGCCTTTTGGCGTTCACCAGCCGCAAGTTAGCGGTTGTGCTAATTTATAACCAGTTACTCATGTGTTTTTGACCATTTGGTCCCCGAGGAATCGTTCTTTTCTAGTCAAAGTTCATCTTTGCCTTTCTTTTTCTAAATGACATTCTCGATCCTCCATTTTCTCTTTCAGTTTCATCTATGTTTGCTTCGCGAGGGTACGACGATGATAACCGCTGCCTTGATGAACCTGCATTATACTTGTTCAGTAATTAGTTATCATTTAGCTAGACATGTCGAATTCAAAACATAGAATCAAAATCAGAATAATTTTCTCATTGTTCTCAAGAAAAACCTAACGTGGATTTTTGGCACGAGTCAAGTATGTAACAACAACTTCATAAACTCTTTTACATTGTTTTATAGCTCCCATATCCTTCCCTCGGATTCTTGTTTCCAATTTGTAGGTCAATGGCTCAAACTCTTGAACATGGTATTATAAAAATCTTCCGACATATTCTATAAACCATCACCAGGCTCCTACAAAGGTTAGTAAACATTATGAGCTAAAATAACGCAACAGTAGCAAGCAATGACAGGCTGAAAATTGCCACCCATCTGAGCTTGTTCTCTATATCTAAAGTTGTATTAAAAAACTATTGTTTAGTAGGAGTGAAACAATTTAGATAAGCTAGTAGTTGCTTCTTCAATTTTCTTAATCACAATGACACTAAGTTTCCAATAAATCATTGCACGAATCTGGAATAACAAAAGAATAAATCCAGTCTAAAATAATAACTCATATGAGATAACAATTCAGATCAGATAATGGTTGTTGCTTCAATTCAATTAATCACAATGGGTTTAATTTGCAAATTCTAAACCATTGCAACAATATGGAATAACAAAAGAAAAAGCTAGCTTAAATACTGAATTCGTAAGTGGTACTTGTTTAAAGTTTGCAACTTGAGCTGGTAATTACGCTGAAAGGCGTACACCTATTGACAATGGGCACATTTAATATGTTTTTAGTACTTAATCAGTTTTGTATGGACAAGATTAAATATTGTTGGAATATTCTTAGTCGTCCCAATAAATCAATGGTTGTGATTTCAACCACTAACTTCCTCACTATTATAAAGACGTCAGTTTACATGTTTATCTTTTTACTTTTACTTAATCATATTTAAAATTTACTATGATGGCTAGCTGATTGCCACCTCTGAATAATTAACGTTTCATTTTCTAAAGAGCCCAAATTTACCAGCCACGATTTTTACTCCAACTATTATTTATTGGACCAAATTTTCTTGCCTGAAACTCTTACCGCGTTGTATTACCACATCAGTTATTTAATGCATAGGGTTCTGCGGTTATTTAATGAAGGATTCAAACGGATTCAAATGGCGCGGTGCCAAGCAATGCAAGTTGCCCGAGCCCTCAAGAGGTCGTAGATCGATAGGCGAGACAGAATGTCATGCAGAATTGCTTCAGGGAGGCAGTTCAACAGGCATTCCGTGGATCCATCAACGCGCCGTTTCTTGACATCGTTGGTCTCATCGGGTTGGGATGGGACTTCTTCCGTTCGAAAAACACTTTGTTGCTCGCTGCAGCTACCGTCGTGACTCTTTGTTGCATAATCTCCCGCCATATCGCTAATATGCCTCTAATCCAAACTACATGGATATAGGAAATTTTTATCCATAATTTTTTATTTATAATGTATGATAAAGTAAGCATAACATGAAATCTAAGTATTCTTTGTACACCTCAAAACCA
>SNQJ01S0054031.1:7823-24878 GCA_010110895.2 Picea sitchensis
AGACACATTCACGCATTTAACACAGAAAATTTCTAGGAAATGCCCCTGGAAAAACCCATAAGGGGAAAATCAGTGAACGAGATTTATTATTATTGAGCTCTTAGGAAAATTCTAAGTTTACAACAAGAATATATTCAAATTAAATACAATTGTACTTATCTCAAGTACATAGTCCAACTCCTAGAAATTTGTGCCCAAAACAACACCTCATTTTTTGTGCAGCAAGAACAGTCAACCAGCAAAGTAAGGGTGACCCATTAATTGTTGTAATATCACCTTGAAATTCATTTCCAGCTTCTATCCTTTCAGGTACGGATAGTATGGATTTACCCATAGAAGATTCCTCGAAATCTATGCAACTGTCTCAAAATCAGCAACCAAAAATTGCCTCGATTTCTATGTAGAAGTACTATGTATAGACAGTCTTTAATGGTTGTAGGGTATTCTTTAGTACCTTGTTGTATGGACGGATTCAATGGTTGAATCTTTCCTAGGGATGTGTTTCTATCCCTATTTTTTGTAACTCTTTTCCTCTAGCTCAATCTTCCTCTCTTGGAAATTGTGACCCTTCAACTTCCACTCAAACTCTCTTTTGGAAATGTGCACCCCACCTCTCCTCTAGTGCTCATTTTATTACTCATTAATGAGTAACTTCCCTAACCCTTGGTCTTCCAAAGAGATGAACGGTAAATATTATATCTTTCCCTCTTGATATCAACGATCATGACCTAATCATCCATTGAATTCACTTAAGTCACTTAAGTGACCCACACACTCATAAAGTCACTTTTACCCATTAAATACTGAAAGTCTCAACCTGACATTATAAAATCACTTTATAAAGTCACTTTATAAAAACACTTTATAAAGTCACTAGAGATAAATATGCTCGGTCACTTCTCATGCTAGGCATTGCCAATGCAGAAGTACATCTGAGCTACAAAAATCTTACACTCCCTCTTAGCGAGGGTGATATTTATGGAGCCTTCACCTAGATTTGTCTCCAACCCCATCATGTACCTTGTTGTTGTAGCCGCTCCCACCGCACTGGAAGCCTATGTTGCCTATGAACTCAAAGCATCTCCAGCTACCTACACCGAACTCTGATCACGAGACCTATCCATCCAAGGTCCTCTCTCTGAAGCCTCACAACTATCAAACTCAGGCTCCAGCCACCCATTGGATCCAACTATAGGCTGGCCAAGCACTCTATACAATCTCTCTGACTAGAAACCAAGCAAGACACTTGGGTCAGAAGAGATTCCATATGGATATAGGTACTCCAATCCTTGAGAGAAAACAATTCCAGATCCATCTATCTCAAAAGACGACATAGAGAGAAAGTTCACCAATAGTTTGGGAACATACAATACCTTGGCCAACTCTAGATGCCTTCCTGAATCCAGTTGGAATTTAACACTTCCAACTCCCTTCACAGCTAGAACATTTCTAGTGCTAACCCCAAACCCCACATAGTTGTCGGAGCTGATCTCTGAAAAAACTAAGGAATATATACCTCATCCCTGTCATGTGTCGAGAAGCCCCATTGTCCAAGAACCATGGAAGAGTGCATGTACACCCTAGGGAACCAATTCCTACAAGACATCCATCAAGGAAAAATCCTTCTCGAACTTTTCCATGAACTCATTCACTTTTATTGATGTTTCTACCTCAACATCCTTCTTGCTTCTCTTCTTGTTCAAACATTGGCATGCATAATGTCCCAACTTATGACATGCAAAACATATCACCTTTCTCATGTCCTTCTTCTCGGCATGAGAGGACTTCTCCCCTCCTATAGATTTCTTGTCCTTCTTCTTTGCTAAGAGGGAAACATTCTCCTCATTCTCCTCACCCTTTGATTGTCTGCTACAAAGAGCCTCCTCACGAGTCTCTTCCTATATGAAGTCATCCCACAATCTTTCCCAATTGGTACAATTCTCCCTGGAGATGACACCTCTAACAAAGGTGTTCCACTTCTTTCAAAAATCATTCAGAGCATTCCTAACAAATTCTTCATCTAATATAACCTCTCATATTGCGCCAAGTTCATCACAAACTTGAGTGATTCTAGTGAGATATGAGGACACTTTTTCAGTCTTGGTCATCTTTGTATTTCTTAGCTTCTCTCTCAATACCATCTTTTAATTCTCATTGGAACTTTGGTATAGATTGGTCAAAGATACCCACATCTCGAAGGAATTTTCTTTTCCTGCAACATGGGGAATAACATGGTCCTTGATTTCATCAAGAATAACCATCTTGGCCTTCATGTTCTTCTTCTTGAACTCTTCCAAAAGAGTTGTGTCTATAAGAACAGTGACGGAATTCATTTGTGTGTTGTTCACAATGTCTCATAACTCAGCTTCCTCTCGCAACAAAAATATCCTCTCCTTCCAAGGACTAAATTTCCCTGCCCCATCCAACCTATATTCAAACCTTAAGCTAGTAGCCATGACCTTCTCAACTGAAACTTGGCTCTTCCCCTTCCTTCTTCCAGGAAAAACCCCTCTGCACTCATTGCAGATCAAGTGCCAAATCTCTTGTATGTTGAACCTCAAAGCTTCTACTCTGATACCATGTTAAAAATATGACCTCAAACACTTAGTCAATAATAGATTTCAACCTCTTATAGTTATTCACCAATAAAGCAATGGAACCACTACAATTTACTGGAACTGTGTGTTGACAAAGTGTCCTTAGACATGTAATTTTATTAATAAGGAAAAAAGTGATTACAATATGAAGTGAGAACTCATAATCTTCTTAACCTCACTTGAAGAAGGAGCTTGTTTATATATCTCAACTCTAAACTAAAATCTAGGAGAACAACCAATCACATAATCACATGAGTATGATAGGTGTCCTTTACATAGAATTTAGGTGTCCTTATCCTAACAAACTAGAATAAACTAATTTCTAAACAAATTTAAACTAGAAAATACTTAGACTGTAGAACTTTAGGATTATGAGGCTAACAATCCCCCCTTTAATCCAAAAGTTCATTTTTTTAAATACCAAGTTCATCTCTAAACTTAGTGAACTTTATTCTACCAAGAGGTTTGGTAAAAATATCTGAAGTTTGATCTTCAAATGGACAGAACTAAGGCTTGATGATGTCTTTGATGATGAGCGATCTGATCAAGTGGTACTTGGTGTCAACATGTTTAGTATTTGAATGAAAAAATGGATCCTTGGCCATCTTTATTGTTGATTGATTGTCAATCAATAAAGTAGTTGGTGATTTCTGATATTCACTGAGATCTTGTAAAATTCTGCGTAGCCATACAATCTCACATGCTTCTTCCCAAGATGATATGTACTCTACCTCTACTGAAGAATTGACAATTCTTGTCTTCTTTTAGAAATTCCAAGATACTGTTGTTGAACCCATATTCATTAAATAACCAGAAGTGGATGTTCTATCATTAATGTCACCTGCAAAATCAACATCTGAATATCCAACAAGTGTAATTTTTTTGTTCCTTTTGTAGAGAAGACTAAAATCTTTTGTACCTTGAAAATATCTTAGTACCCTTTTTGCTGAATTCCAATGACTTTCTCTTGGTTCTTTCATAAACCTTGAAAGTATATTGACTGAATATGACAAATCTGGTCAAGTATTTGTCAAATAAATGATACTTCCAACCAATTTCATGTACCTTGTACTATTTACCAATTCCCCCCCCGCCCTTCAAATTTTAAAATCTTTAATTTCTACTCCATGAGGGTAAGAGAAGGCTTACAATCTTCCATCCCAAATTTATTTAACAATTCAGTGGCATACTTAGTTTGACTAAGGAATATTTGATTAGGATGTTGAGATATTTCAACTCCAAGATAATAATTAATTGTCCCTAAATCAGTCATTTTGAACCATGCTTTAAGTTCTTCCTTAACATGTTTGATGTGAGCTTCATTATTTCATGTTATGATTAAGTCATCGACATAGAGTACAAGTATCACTATGTTCTTATATTGCATTCGAAAATACAAAGTATCATCTGATTCACTTCGTTAAAAACCCACCTTTCGTAGGTAATCATCCATTTTTCCATACCAAGCTCGAGGAGCTTGTTTCAAGCCATATAAATCCTTCACAAGTTTGCAAACTTTATGTTCTTGTCCTTCTACTTCAAACCCTTGTGGTTGAGTGATGGAAATATCTTCCTTTCGATCACCATTCAGGAAGGCACTTTTGACATCCATTTGATGTAATTTCCAACCATTATGTGCAGCCAAATTGATAACCATTCTAATAGTATTCCATTTAGTTGTGGGTGCACAAGTTTCTTCATAATCAATTCCTTTCTATTGAGAAAAAATTTCAGCAACAAGTCTTGCTTTGTACTTGTCAATTTTACCATTGGGGTTTTACTTTACTCGATAAACCCATTTAAAACCGATGGGATTAACATCATGTGTACAATCAACTAAGTTCCAAGTCCCATTTGCAAGTACTGAATCATATTCATTAATCATTGGTTCCTGCCATTCTTTATGTCCAACTGCTTCAGCAAAAGAAGTAGGTTCAGTGGAAGCATGAGCAGAATTAGCTTCTGCTCTTGAAGATCCCCTAGTTCTTGTTTTGTTAATTTCATCTGAATGAACATCTTTGAGAAGTTTTTTGGCTCACTTTGGCCTCTTATCTTGAGGGGATTGTGGATCTTAATCACCATTATTATTAAAAAGAGGATTTTCAAAAAATCAGGCTCTTCTTTTATCTGAAGTATCTGAGGTTGGAGAAGATTCTTTTAAAGTTTCACTAACAGAGGAGTCTTTTGTAGTTTCATTATCAAATGAATCAAAAGAACTTTTTGATGAATATATGTCTTCTAAAGAAACAAAGTATTTTTCAAACCAAAATGTTTCTTTGACTTGTTCAACTTACCTTTACCCTTAGTGTTTTTTCTTCTCTAAACGACTAAGGAGGTGATTAATCTCATCAAAACTGTTACTTTTAGTCTCATCAAAAATCACATCTCTACAGATAATGAATTTTCCATCTGAAAGCAACATATACCCTTTATTTTCATCAGACTATCCAATGAAGATACACTTCATACTTTAGTTTTCTAATTTAGTCCTCTTTTTCTTAGGAACTAAAGCATAACATGTTGAGCCAAAAACCCTAAGATGATTTACCTTGGGTTTAAAATCGTACCAAGATTCATAAGGTGTTTTTCCATCTAAAGTTGATGTGGGTGATCGATTTATGAGATAAACTGCATTATGGACTACTTCAGCCCAATATTTTGTGCTCAACCCTTTAAACTGCATCATAGAACTTGCCATGCCCATGAGAGTTATATTCATCCTTTTAGTAACTCCATTATGTTGTGGAGTATAGGAATTTGTTAGTTGCCTCTAAATTCCATTGTCTCGACAATAATCATTGAATTCAGTTGAAGTGAATTCTCCTCCATTATCTATTCTCAAAGATGCAACCCTTTCTCTTGTTGCATTTTCAACCATATGTTGAAAATTTACAAACTTTTCAAAAGCTTCAGACTTTGCCTTTTAAAATTACACCCATGTCATTCTAGTGTAGTCATCAATGAACAATACAAAGTATTGACATCCACCGAAATAAGATTCCATTGGACCACATATATCATTGTGAATCAACTGCAAATACTTTGTTGCTCGCCATGAGCTAGTTGGAAAATATTATCGCTTTTGCTTGTCAAAAATACAAGCTTCACACTTAGAATTTTCTCTCTTGAAAGTTGGAAAACCCTTTACCAAATCTTGGGACTTAAGTTTCAAGAGACTATCAAAGTTTAAGTGACCAAATCGAAAATTCCATAATCTAAATGATGACATTTCAGAATTCACTGTTGTTGCAAAATCATGCTTTCTTGGGATAACTTTTCCCTTCATTCTTATTAAATTCCCATCTTCATATCCTATCATTATTGTTTTCAAGTTATCCTTCTCTGACATAATATTGACCAAACCATCTTGCATGATGATTTGATTTCCAACTTGTCAGATTGTGACTAAGGATAACATTTTTTTCTTAAAAGTTGATACATACCAAACATTTGAAATCCATTTTTCACCAATTCCAGGGAGAAAGACTTTCATTGAACCTTTTCCTTGAGGTATATGAGTTGTATCATCATCCAAATAGATGATATTTAGTTGAACATCTTGATAATTCCAAAAATAATCTATGTGATAAGGCATATGTTGAGTAGATCATGTATCCAATATCCAATCATTTTCAAATGAATCTTCTTGTTGAACTGTTGTAAAAACATATTCATATTGATCATCCTGGTAATCTTGATCCTTTGCATATTGAGCTGATTGTTGAGAATTAGAATTTGATGCATGCTTAAACTTTGGAAATTGATCATTGCTTGTTAAACAATTTGATGGATAATGTCCCATCTTTAAACATATTTTACATCTCACTTGACTGAAATTTCTTCCTCTTCCTGACTGTGCATTATTATTGGGAGGATTACTTTGAAAATTTTATTGATTAAAATTGTTACAACCTCTACCTTGACGACCTCGATTAGAAGATTGATTCTGAAAATTTCCAAAATTTAATTGTCCTCTTCCTTTAGAACTTTCAGCTTTAGTGAAAAGAAGATCTTCTCCTGATTTTTTTTGTTTTCCAAAATATTTACAATGTTGAGCCAGTAATTCACTAAGTGAATCAAAGGTCACAGTTTATAACTTATCAGTTATTTGCAAAGTGTCAAAGAAAATGCTTATAAGATTGAGGCAAGCCATTTATCACAATGGAGACCAAAAAACTATCTTCAAGTTTAGGAAAATTGCCCTTGATGATTTCCTGATGAATGTTTTTAATCCTTGAAATATATTCTAATACATCACCATTATTTGTTAATCTTTGTTTAAACAATTTCATTTGTAGATCAACTCTTTGAGATGCAGCAGGAGTTTCAAAAATCTTCTTGAACAGATTCCAACAAGACCATGCATATTTGGATTTCTTAATATGTACAAACATATGTTCAGTTACAGAATAGCACAAAAAAGCAAGTGCTTTTTCATCTTTCAAATGCCATTTTTCTAAAGAAGTAGCATCGGTTGGCTTAGTTGGAGCAATATCACCATCACAAAAATCACACCATAATTCATTATAAATCATAGTGTTTTGCATGTGTGAACTCCAAGATTTGTAATTCTTGGGTCCATCTAACTTATTTGATTGTGTAAATAGATTGATTAATTTAGACATGATGGTAGAATGCCTTATTGGAAAGTTGCAATTTAATGATCACACCACCACACCGAATAATCCTCAAAACACCAAAAGAGAGACACAAGGCACCAAAAAGAAAGAGTACACAATCCACGCAAAAATAGTACTTTTAAGAGCTTGGCCTTGACCCCTTAAAAGTCTCGTTGAAAAAAGAGTTTGAGAGAATATTGCACTAGACTCTTCTCAACTTCTGAGTTTTCAAGACTACAATCAAATCTTTCAAAAATTTGACCCTTCTACAAGATGTATAGCCTTTTACAAATAGTAAAAATGTCCCCCCCTTGAACTGAAGTCAACAATGACTAAAATATTACAAATCAAATCTTTGAATACAAAAATAACCTTCCTTATTGAAAAAAAACATTATTTTAAAAGCTAAGCCAAAATCCTCCATTTTGTGCATGGCATGTTTAAAATTATTAGCAGGTAGGATGCAACTTTTTGGAGTTCTTCCCAGTAGGCTCCTGCGTCTCTCTTGTTTATGGGGTCAAAGTTATGTCTAGTACACAATAATAATCATAAGCGCAGAAAAAGTGGGGGGATGGCGGGGTTATTTGTGAGGTGTTTGTTGAGCCCATCACGGATAAGATTGTTGAGATCAATGAGCACGTTCCGGGATTTGTTGAGAGTGCCAAAGCATTGAAGGAAAAAAATACGTGGACGACATTATTTGCATAAGTGTGAATGACCCATTCGTGATGAAGGAATGGGAAAACTCGTACACAGACAACACACATATAAATTTATATCTGATGGTTGTGCATATTACACACATTTATTGGGCCTTGAACCAGATTTGAAAGAGGAAGGACTAGGAATCAGATCTCAAAGGTATGCACTGATTTGCGATAATCTAGAAGTTAAAAATTGCAAATTTTGAAGAAGGGAAAGTCACTAGTTTTAATGCTTGAAACCCTTTGCATGCGTTGAAATAATAATTTGATTGCAGGAATATGTGAAGGGTGTGATCTACACACAAATCAACAAATCTGTTATTAAATTAATCAAGCTGGAGACTCTTGGCTACAAGATCTTCAAACCCTTTCTTCGTAAGAGCTACTAACAATGTGCACGCATATTACTATCTTCATTGGAGGAGTCACCTTCGACTTCAAACAATTGCCTTCTTTTCTCTAGTCAAATTGTGTGCTCAATAGCTCGTTGATCATAATGTAAAAAAGAAAATTGTCACTCTTTTCTCTTTGAAATTTGCTATAACTTAGCAATCCACGAGTTTGATGGGATATAGTCCCTTTGGCAACTCTGTGATCCCTTTTTTTGGGTGTATTTGGTGGCTTCTTGAGATCTCTTTGACCTCACAAATTGTTTACACAGTCACACTTATATTTTCACTCCACAATAATCACTTGCATAATAATGGAACGGTGTTCTCCAATGACAACAATTTATTTCTGCTCTTTGCCTCTCTCTGGTCTTTAAGGTGTGACAATTTGATAAAGACAATTCTCTCTAGATCTAAAACAAATGATTCAATGTGATATCAGATCTAATTGTTGAATGATAAGAGAAGCTTGAAGACATAAATTTAGACTCTACTGCTCTAAATTTAAATTGCCAGATTTATAAAATGATCTAAAGCAATGTTTACAAATGAGACCATTTAAAAGATAGCAATTTATTTATGAGTATCTAATAAAAAATGCATGTGAACTCTTTTATCTACCCAGATCTCTTAGATTTACAAGAAAGAAAGTTGTGATTAATCAAATTTACAAACTCGAAATTTGCAAATCTACAAGTTTACAACTCAAAATGATGATTCAATCAATTATTGAAAAAATTGATCGTTGCAATCACAATAACATTTTCCTTGTTTTAAAACAACAACAGATTACCTCAGTACTATTGTTCTTGAGTTTGAAGAGATTTGGGTTGATGTCAAAGAGTCTTGCTTCCTCAATCCATCACCAGTTCTCTTTCATCACAATTTCACCATGGCTCCGATACCATGTTGACAAAGTGTCCTTAGACATGTAATTTTATTAATAAGGAAAAAAGTGATTACAATAAGAAGTGAGAACTCATAATCTCCTTAACCTCACTTGAAGAATGAGCTTGTTTATATAGCTCAACTCTAAACTAAAATCTAGGAGAACAACCAATCACATGAGTATGATAGGTGTCCTTTACATAGAATCTAGGTGTCCTTATCTTAACAAACTAGAATAAACTAATTTCTAAAAACATTTAAACTAGAAAATACTCAGACTATAGAATTTTAGGATTATGAGGCTAACACTATGAGCAAAAATACAACTGACTAAGCAATCTAAAAATACAGCAGTGGAAATATAAATGAACAACAGAAACATTCACCACATTTGACACAGAAAATTTTTGGGCAATGCCCCTGGAAAACCCACAAGGGGAAAAGTAGTCAAGGAGATTTGTTCTTATTGAGATCTTAGGAAAATTCTGAGTTTACAACAACAATAGGTTCAGCTTTAAATATAGTTGTACTTATATCAAGTACATAGTGACCTAGTTCCTATAAATTCATGCCCAAAACAACACCTCTTTTTATGTGCAGTGAGAATAGTCTACCAGCAAAGTAAGGCCAACCCATTAAATGTTGTAACAACACCTCGAAATCCATGCCAAGATTTTTTACTTTCAGGTACTGACAGTATGGATTTACCCATAACAGATGCTTCGAAATCTATGCAGTTGTCTCAAAATCAAAAACCAAAAATTGTCTCGATTTATGTCTAGAAGTACTCTGTATAGACAATCTTTAATGGTTGTACAGTCTTCTTTAATGCCTTGTTGTACAGACCGATTCAATGGTTGAATATTTCTTAGGGGTGTGTGCCCCCTCTCCTTGAGATGCATGCATATCCCTCTTTGTTGTAACTCTTTTCCTCTAGCTCAATATTCTTCTCTTGGAAATTGTGACCCTTCAACTTCCACTCAAAATTTCCTTGGGAAATGTGTGCCCCACCTCTCCTCTAGTGCTCCTTTTATTACTCATTAATGGGTAAATTCCCTAACCCTTGGTCTTCCAAATATATTAACGATCAATATTAGATATTTCCCTCTTGAGATCAACGGTCGTGACTTAATCATCTGTTGAGTTCACTTAAATCACTTAAGTGACCCACACACTCATAAAGTCACTTTTACAAATTAAATATTAAAAGGGTCAACTTGACTTTATAAAATCACTTTCTAAAGTCACTTTATAAAAACACTTTATAAAGTCACTAGTGAAAAATATGCTCAGTCGCTTCTACATGTTGGGCGTTGCCAATGTAGAAGTACCTATGAGCTACAAAAATTGAACACCTCCCTCTATCTAGTGGAGTGAAAATATTTGGAAATTCAGATGCCCGACAAAATATAAGCTCTTTATGTGGCTCCTCCTTCACAACAAAGTCCCCACATGGGATTGTCTTCAAAAAATAAATTTCATGGGCCCAAAGAAATGTAGCCTCTGCAAAATGGACTTGGAAACAAATCATCATTTAATTTTGGGTTACTCCTTTTCAAAAGATGTTTGGACAGAACTCAGGATTTTTCATAGAAACTTGAGCCATTGGGATGGTGAGTCCATCGAAGCCGCTTTACAAAACTAGCTTAACAATCCAACCACAAAATATTTTAGAGCCCTTCCATTACTTGTAGTCTAGGGAATTTGGCTTGCCATAAACCATTCCATATTTGATGACTCTCCTCCATCACTCTCTTGATGTTCCCTTCAATCCCTTTCCATCCTCTCCTCCTACTCCTCTTCCCCCGCGCATCATGTTTTCCATATTCAAACCTCCTCTCCCTGGGCCTTCTTTGATGGTGCAACACAAGGGAACCCCTCAAATGGTGGCACATGGGGAATATTCCACTTGGATACATCCTTTATCTCCTTCTCTGCTGGAATCGGTCCTTCCACTAACAACCTCAACGAACTCTTTCCTTTGAAACTCCTAATTCTGGAAAAATAGAAATGCATTGAAAGTCTCAACATCTATGGTAACTCTCTACTCATAATAAATTGGATTATTGGAACCTACTATGTTCAAAACTATACTCTAGAGCCTTTACTTCAAGAAGTCAAAAGAATAACAAGTTCTTTTACTCACATCTTTTTTACTAATGTCTACAGGAAGCAGAACTCATCTATTGACCAGTTATCCAAAGTTGGTCTCGAACTGGAAAGAGGAGCGTGGAAAATCATCGAAGAAACTCATGACCAGCCCTTTGAGTATTTTCACTCCCTATGGGACCAACTCCAAAAAATAAATTGTTTTATTTAAATGATATGGAATATAGGGACTGAATTCCCCTTGACATTATAGAATATTTTTTGCTTTTTTGAAGCTATGGACTCAAAAGCCAGACTATTTTGATGATTGTAAAAGGATAGATAACACTGACAGTTTTTTTGTATGTGCATAAGCGCACTTTTTTACTCCCCTTCAAAGGACCTAATGGGAAATACCCTCAAGTATGCCATGGGCATCTACAGATGTAATTTTGTTACCAATATAATAAATTACTACCTTTTTTCC
The DNA here is from genome assembly GCA_010110895.2 of Picea sitchensis. Taxonomy (NCBI): domain Eukaryota; kingdom Viridiplantae; phylum Streptophyta; class Pinopsida; order Pinales; family Pinaceae; genus Picea; species Picea sitchensis. Next base: position 19,596 of record SNQJ01S0054031.1, read on the forward strand.
TTGGAAAAAAATATCAACATATTCCAAAGTCAAGAAAATAAGACAAAGCAATTATCTTATAATAGATAAATTAAAGGTGTGGGGATTCTTGGACGAGGCAAGTCAAGGGGATCCTAACATTTTTGGAGCTAGGGGGATTTTGTTTCTATCTCACTCTTCATTCTTTAGCTCCAAAGTTGGATTAGGGAATGTCTCTAACAACTATGTTGAACTAATAGCCTTGTTGTTACTTCTCAAAGTTGTTGTGGAGAGGAATGTTTCAAAATTACCACTATTTGGATATTTAATGCTTGTCATAAACTAGATTACTAAAAATAATGTGGTTAGAATCTGATTTTAGCTCCAATATAAGATAAGATCAAAAACATTGAGACAAATTTGAAGTGTCCTACACTCATGTCTTCAGAGAAATAAATATACAAGTAGACTTATGATCAAAAGAGGCACTTAACATGAATGTTGAAGCTATTGTGGAGGTAGAAAATAGGAATGGAGAAGAGCTCCCAACAATGCACAAGCCACTACATGTTAGGGATCCATAAGATTCTGGTCAAGGAATGGGGATGCTACAACTCCAGAAAATAATTATTGTTCATATGTTTGTTTTTATTTTAATCCCAAAACCTATTGGAGTGAAGAATATATATATGTATATATATATAATGTCTTGAATGTTAGGACTGTTTTATTTCTAAAGTATTTAAAAGCTAAACTTTTGTGAAATGAAGACATTTTAGCATATTAACAACCAGACATTTTGGGCTACAACTATCTATGGATGGTGCTTAGAACTTCTTAAAAAGAATTAATAGGTCAATTTTGGTTGCTTCAAGCACGTACAAAATGTACTTGTCATTTCTTCTTGAAATAGAAAATACTCTTCTTTTATCTTGGATTTTTTTTTTACAAATGAGATGATTGCTAACAAGTTTCTTCCTATTTGACGAATCAAATAAGTACACATTACTTAATGTGACAAAGAGTGTATCATGATATCGATCTACATGTATATCTATTACTGAGTATTCAATGTATTCTTCAATTATCATAGGTGCCCAATGTATTTAGTCCAACCAAGCACTTTCTAGTGATGTAGGTGTCCAATGTATTTGGTCCAATTCAGCGCTTTCTAGTGATCTATTAATATAGTTTTGTGGGCATATATCAATTGGCATCATTTAGCAACTATGATATCTCAATATTGATTCACCATAATTTAGTATAATTATGGATATTGCACAATTGTAACATGTTATATTGGAGAAAAATATGATTTTATATACCTTTGATTGATGATTAGCAACAAGGTCAATATGTATGACTATTTATGGAATATATTGATGGGTGATTATGGGGTTTCATGACTTTGTGATGTAATGGAGGTTGGCGCATATCTAAGTGCATTAGAATCAAAGGTATAATACTTAAAATTCCAATATTACTACATCTAAGTTACAAATATTGACTGCAATGATGATATATATGTCAAACATATCATGCATATGGACCATATGGACTTTGGGTTAATCAAAGTTGATGTAATATGTTTTTTTTTTCTTGTCCGTGAGATAAGATTCATTTTGTTTTGATATTCATTGAATAGGCATGTATGTCATCCCTCAAGTACATGATCAACATCATTGATTAGAATGGGCACTCTGATCTCTCTAGGATTATGAGGAAATAACAAAAACCTTGTTAGTTATGCCAATTTGGATTGTGAACTTTGGTCTAGGCCAAGAGGCCAAAATTTGCTCATTGATGATTATCGGTGTTAATCTAACCATTTCATATTTGAATAGCCTACGAATGGTGTTTGTTGGAGATTTTTTTGTGACCGGGGAAATCAACAACTAGTCGAGCACGTACTCACGTGACACGTGGTCATGTTATCTGACTGCTACCACTATAACCCAAGGCATGCCAACGCGGCCCCTCATGCGACACACAAGGCTAGTCGAGGGTTTCGAACCAATGACTTCACATAATGGAGTACCTTAACAGTACACTCCACCGACTGTTCTACACCCCGAGGGTTGTTTGTTGGAGTTTTATTATGTTAATGGACCTACAAGAGTTTAAAGGAAGCGAATTAGGTAGAGTTAAAGAGATCAAGCTTGGATTTGGAACCACTCTATTATTATCATGGATTTCAAACTTGGGAAAAGTCCAACAATTTTAGAGCTAATGAATACCCTATGCTCTTCCCATTTGTATTGTATGAGTTTATGATTGAAGTAGCATAGGTTATGGTGTATGTTTATACTCTAAGTGGAAAACCTATCCATCCATCATTCCTCCCTTATGCTATTACATTTCACCCAACTCCCATACCTGTTGATTTTCACTGCATTCAACATATTATTTAGTTTTATGAGAAGAAGGTTTAGGGTCTTAAAATTGACTATCTATGTTGTCCAATTTCAGATTTTCCCCTTCTATTTCATGTTATTTCATGTTGGGTTTGGGATCAAGGGTAAAACCCATTCATTTTTCATTACATTACTTACATAGGTCATGGAGATAAAACACCATGCATACAACATGGCCTGTGTCCTATGTGTAACAGCTTGACCATATATAAATTTGTTCATGATCATTGACCTTCAACTTGAACCATGCATCCATACTGATTATACGATCATACTTGACTATCAACTCCATCTCAGTAGCCCTACTTAAACAAATTATTAGGTGATTCTATTCCCACGGATCAATCTCATTTTCATGTTATTTCCCTTTTGAATTGGTTATACCGTATACATGTTTTAATGAATTAAATGGAGTTGTATCCTTGTTATTTCTCATATCTTGGAATCCTCGATTCATATGAGCTACCAACTATATAAACTTATAGTTTGCTTCTGCATTATCAAAGAGTATAAAAACGCTCTGTTGTTGAATACTAGTTTGTCATGTTCATGTCATTCGGCCTCAATACAATTGTATCATGTTATAATATTGAGTTTTATCAATTGTTTACACTACCTTATACATGTGTAATTGTATCATGTTATAATATTGAGTTTTCTCAATTGTTTACACTACCTTATACATGTGTATTAAGGTAAATGACATTGATCAAGCTAGTGATAGTCTAGACCATGTATACTTATTTTCAAACCTGTGAGTAGAACTATTCAATCACATATATGATATGCAAAGGCGTGATGTTTGAAATCTAGAAATAGTGTTACTATGGTGATATCTCACATGGAAATAAATTGTATGTGCATCCTAAATGTCAGGTCAAAGATGCATATTCCCTTCCCTTGCATCAACTCATTGTACAATTGCATAGTATTTTGAAACTACTTTAATTATGATTATGCAAGGAAAGGGTAGAGGCACTATCATTTATCATTCCTTGTCTACACATTGTAGAATAGCAAATTATTCTGAAATTACTTTAGTTATGATTCTCCATTACACTTTTGGTTTAATCTAATTCAAACTAATTAAATGAAAAAAAGGTTGGAATTCATGGCAATGTTGTTTGAAGAAGTTGCAAGAATTGAAGCATTCCCTGTCTCAAAGTCTTAACTAATTTGAAAAAAATCATAATTGGTTTTTAAGTAAATATATTAATGATGATGTAGTTTTTTTAATATAGTAATGAATGGGAAATGTCATTCCCTCCATGATTGAAGGAAAATATTGTGTTGAATTTTTGTAAACTATATATATTTTTGAATAGTAGTGTTGGTAAATGGATTGTGCTTGGCGAGAGATGTTAGAATATAATGGATGTGCTCGTTTTACCATCGACAATATCACTATTGTCACCCAACCATAGGCCGAAGCCACCCTCTAAGCACCTTAATATTGACAGAGAATCATTCTGGAAGCAAACCCTAGGCTAGATAGCCAAACAAAGGGTAGCGCACCTTTCTCCAAGGATAGCACACCAAACAAGAGTTGATCAGATAGTCCAAACCATAACCAAGAGATAGTCCAAGCCAAAACCAAAATTTGCTAGCTGCAACGGCAACTCTCCTCCAAACTTGTGCACAAACTGGGCAGCTGCAATGCACACAAGTGCTGCTCTGCAATTCTAAGAATGCCTGCTAGAATGAAGACTAGCCTCCTGTATTTATACTAATTCTGGCTAACTGCCTGGGCCAAATTCTTATTCTGGGCACCTATTTACTCAGTATATAATATTTCTTATGGTCGACTTCTTCTCTTGGAGGCTAATAACCTAATACAAGTTATCCCCTTCAGTCGACTTGTCTTCTAGGGTTATTAGCCAACTCATTAGGGTTTCTTCTTGCTTCGCAAAATATTATATTCTCATGATTGGTCGGAATAGCCACAGTTTTGTCAATAGAGTGTCGACGTTTCGGATCCAAATCAGGATCCATCTTCAGGACAATGACCCTGGGTTTAGATGATGAGAAGAATTTGGTTTTAAATACTGGAATTGACGTGAAATCTAAGTGTCGGCTAGGTTGTTTTGGTAAAAATTCTTTTTTATTATTTATTAAGTGTGATTAAATTTAGTTAGGGTTTTGTTATTGGTAAAAATTCTTTTTTATTATTTATTTAGTGTGATTGAATTTAATTAGGGTTTTGTTTTAATTGTTTTGAAATTATTTTAAATTATTATTAGATCAATGTTTATTGATTTTTGTTTTAATTAACTAGAGTCTAGGTAGTTAGTAGGGTTTATTATTAGGTATTTAAGTGGTTTATTCATTTATTTAAGGGTTTGCTTATTAATGTTATTTAGGTTTTAATGTTTCTTTAAAAGGTTCTATTAAGGCTTAAAACTTTATAGGTGAAATATTCCTAAGCTTATTAATATTCTTAAAGAGAAAGTTTATTTTAAAATGTTTTAAATTCGAGAGTGATTAGGTGGGGTTTTAATGAATTAAACTTAAAGAATTTTGAGATAGTTTTCTACAAGGATTATTACTGTTAATTGTGAATCAGAGGGAGACAATTTTCACTTAATTCTAACACATTATCTCTGTTCAGGTTGCTAGGATGTTTACGGATTTCAATGGCTTCTCTAACACGACGTTTAAAGAGGTGATTTTCTTTGGCGGGGATTTTGGTGTCTTCTAGGCAGATATGGTGTTTTGTTTTAAGGGAGTGTTCAGCTAGGGCGGAGGTGCGGATGCGTTCATTCTTAATGTCAGCTCCATGTTCTTTTATCCTGATCTGGAAGGAGCGACCAGTTTCACCGATGTAGCATTTTCCACATGAGCACTCTATTTTGTAGATTCCTTTACCTTTGTGGGGGTCGATTTTGTCTTTTACGGATCTCATATTTTGTTT